>OY744538.1:3396986-3404486 GCA_963556195.1 Sepiola atlantica | reverse complement strand
GTGCAGAAATGTATCTGTAATTTGATTGGTCCAACCTTTTCTTCTTCTCTGTACCCTCTCTCTCATAAACGTGATGTTGCTAGTCTCAGTCTTTTCTATAAATACTATTATGGCATGTGTTCTTCAGAATTGTGTGATGTGTTCCCCGCTTCCTTTGTTCCAGCTCGTTTGACTCATTGGTCTAGTGGTCTCCATAATTCGTTGTTTTCATACCTCATTGTAATACAGCTTCCTATTCCAGTAGCTTCTTTCCAAGAACTTCAAGTTTGCGGAACTCTCTTCCTGCTGACTGTTTTCCTCCTACCTATAGGCTTGATCTTTTGAAGACTAAGGTAAATAGGCATCTCTTGTCTTTGCAATAATCATATTCTGTTGTTAGCTCCTTACAGCAAGTGGCTTCATGCCTTGTCTGGAGCGATTTCCACACAAAAAATAATAGATTCGATAAATTACAAAAATAATAATAAAATAAGACAATTTAACAGGGTGTTAGGGTGACGGTGATGAAGTTGATACCGACGCGGACTGACGACCTGGATGTGCCGAGTTCGAATCCAGTCTGTTCCATAAAACTACTTTCACTTATGGATGTTGGCAACCTTCACGTGATCCCCCCTGTGAGTACCTTCGAGAAAGAAGCGGGGGAAAACAATGCCAACGATAGTATCAACCCGGTCAAAAAAGCCGTACATTCCCGTTTCATAGGAATGTGCTTTTTATCAGATTAAAAGCTGAATCCGTTGATCGTCATGAACTTCAATCCGATCGACTCAAAAACAATGGTAAAATAAAACAAAATTAATTGGACATTTTTGGGAACTATCGGATGAAATATTTAACAGCATTTGATCAAATTCCACAGTTGTACCATTCATCTGTTGTTTATTGCTGCTGTGCTTTAAAATCTTTCCATTCTGTCGACGCCTGGCATCACCTCATCCTTTCAAGAATTCAAAGTGTACTATCTGTTTTGTTCTCAGTCAGAAGAAGAAACATCATCCTAGAGTATTGATTTACTCCTCTCCAGGAGTTAGGCACAAGGCCAGTTTTTATCTTACTCCCACAAGTAAGATGTGACTCAAGGTCGGGTCGGGAAAGTGGGGTTTAAAAATTGCCTGAGCAGCCCCGTCGGTATTCCCCGGTAGGGGCGCCTCAGGCAATAAGCAATAAACTTACTCCTCCCCAAAGAGGGGAGGCGAAGCCTGGGAGGGTGGACCCATAGACCGGCGTAAATCAAGCCCCGAAAACCAAGACAATACCAGTCTATGGGGTGCAGTATCCATCGGAACAGATACTGCACTTTGATCTTAGCCAAAATAAGGAATGTGTAGATTTACCTTCCTGTACCTGGTTTTGGCTAAGATCAAAGTGTAGTATCTGTTTCGATGGATACTGCACGCCTGTCCTGTGCAGTTCTAGGAGTTCCGCCCTCCCAGGCTTTGCCTCCCCTCTTTGGGGAGGAGTAAGTTTATTGCTTACTGTCTGAGGCGCCCCTACCGGGGAATGCCGACGGGGCTGCCCAGGCAATTTTTAAATGGCCAGAGTGCTCACCTCTCGAGCGCTGGCTTTTCAAACCCCACTTTCTCGACCCGATCTTGGGTCACATCTTACTTGTGGGAGTAAGATAAAACTGGCCTTGTGCCTAACTCCTGGGGAGGAGTAAATAAAACCTGGTATGGCATTCACCCTGGGCGGGTTGAACCGGAAGTTTCATGGGAGTATCAAATTCACAAGCGGTCTCCAGTCGCATGTATATCCGGGTTAAGGAGATGACGACGTTAGGTTTTTGCAGTTCTTTTTTGCAGGGAGGGGGGCGACGCTCTCCTACATACAGCGCCCGGTATTCCCAAAATGGTCACCCGTCTTGTACTGGCCATGCTCAACGTTGCTTAACTTGAATTCATGACATTCACTGACGAATTAGTATATAGTTGAATCTGAGCTGTCATAGATAACGGGTGACGGGTTTTGAGAAATCCGAAATTTAGGGTCACGAAACGAGTTTAAAACCCCGAATTCTTTCGGGAAGGATAATAATCGTAGCTTGTATCGCTCGTCGGTTGTTTTTCACACTCTGGTGAGTGAGGGGGGGGGGAGCTTCAGTTCAGTTTCCATTTTCTCGTTTTTTTATCCCCTGTTTATCCCCTGCCGCCGCTGAAAATACTTTATGTAACGACCAGTCTCCCGCCATAAAACGGGCCATGAAATCACCCCACCCGTCCCAAACCGCCGACGCGCCTGATTAACCGGCTGATCGTGCCAACAAACCATTATCGTTACACGCTTTTATTTTTCGATTTTCACCATTTTTTTTTCTTTTCTTTCTTCTTTTCGCGTCTTTCATTGTTTCGTTCCCTTTTCAATTTTTTTTTTCTTTTCTTTTTCGGATTTTATTTGTTTTGTTTTTGTTTTATTTTCTTTCTTTTTTGATTCTCAATTTTTTTTTCTTTTCATTTTCTTTCTTTTTTGATTCTCGATTTTTTTTTTTTTCATTTTCTTTTTTTTTTGATTCTCAATTTTTTTTGTTTTTCTTTTCATTTTTTTTTTTTTTTGATTCTCAATTTTTTTTTGTTTTTTTTTTCATTTTCTTTCTTTTTTGATTCTCAATTTTTTTTTGTTCATTTTCTTTCTTTTTTGATTCTCAATTTTTTTTTGTTGTTTTTTTTTTCATTTTCTTTCTTTTTTGATTCTCAATTTTTTTTTCATTTTCCTTCTTTTTTGATTCTCAATGTTTTTTTGGGTTTTTTTCATTTTCTTTTCTGATTCTCAATTTTTTTTTGTTTTTTTTTTCATTTTCTTTCTTTTTTGATTCTCAATTTTTTTTTGTTTTTTTTTTTCATTTTCTTTCTTTTTTGATTCTCAATTTTTTTTGTTTTTTTTTCTTTCTTTTTTGATTCTCAATTTTTTGGGTTTTTATTTTCATTTTCTTTCTTTTTTGATTGTCAACTTTTAATTTTTTTAATTTTCCGATTCTCAGTTTTCTCGTTCTATTTTTGGATTCAGTTTTTTTTTTTTTTCATTATTCGATTTTTTTCATTTTAGTTTTCTTTATTCTCAATTTTTTTGTTGTATTATTTTAATGCTTAGATTTTTTTTTCAATCCTCAATTTTTTCGTTATCTTTTTTATTTTATTTTTTAATTTTTAGATTTTTTTGTTTTTGTTTTGCCGATTCTTCGTTGTTTTCGATATATTTTTAATTCTCAGTTTTTTAAATTAACATTTTTTTTATCGATTGTAAAGTTTTTTTCGTTGCAAGTTTATTTATTTATTTATTTTTTGTTGTTGTAGTTTTCTGCATTACGCTAAAGTTATTTCTAAAACATTTCCTTATTTTAAAAAGGTAAGAAGTTATAACTAAACAAATAATCAGAATGTAAAGGTCTAAAAATAGTCGATTCATTCCAACGTATATATCTTGTACAAACAATAGTAACTACAGGTCATCCAATAGGATTTAACAGAATACAATCGAATCCCCCATACTATTGTTCGTAGTCGTATTTATTGTCCAGACTAGTTCACTTATTTGACTATGGGGAGTCCGGTATCCCATCACAACAAAATACAACCCGGACAAAATCCACGAAAATTAAGTTGCCTATTACGACGACAATAATTCTGTCGATTTGCCTGAAATTTGATTTCGATTCACTTAAGTTATTTTACAAATTTGATTTTCCTTGATTTCTCATGCTTAAGTTTTAAATAGCATTTTTGTTGGTCTGTCCCGCATAACTTTTGAATAGAATTGTTGTTGGTCTGTCACGCATAACTTTTGAATAGAATTGTTGTTGGTCTGTCACGCATAACTTTTGAATAGAATTGTTGTTGGTCTGTCACGCATAACTTTTGAATAGAATTGTTGTTGGTCTGTCATGCATAACTTTTGAATAGAATTGTTGTTGGTCTGTCACGCATAAATTTTGAATAGAATTGTTGTTGGTCTGTCACGCATAACTTTTGAATAGAATTGTTGTTGGTCTGTCACGCATAACTTTTGAATAGAATTGTTGTTGGTCTGTCACACATAACTTTTGAATAGCATTTTTGTTGGTCTGTCACGCATAACTTTTGAATAGAATTGTTGTTGGTCTGTCACGCATAACTTTTGAATAGAATTGTTGTTGATCTGTCACGCATAACTTTTGAATAGAATTTTTGTTGGTCTGTCACGCATAACTTTTGAATAGAATTGTTGTTGGTCTGTCACGCATAACTTTTGAATAGCATTTTTGTTGGTCTGTCACACATAACTTTTGAATAGAATTGTTGTTGGTCTGTCACGCATAACTTTTGAATAGAATTGTTGTTGGTCTGTCACGCATAACTTTTGAATAGAATTGTTGTTGGTCTGTCACGCATAACTTTTGAATAGAATTGTTGTTGGTCTGTCACGCATAACTTTTGAATAGAATTGTTGTTGATCTGTCACGCATAACTTTTGAATAGAATTGTTGTTGGTCTGTCATGCATAACTTTTGAATAGAATTGTTGTTGGTCTGTCACGCATAACTTTTGAATAGAATTGTTGTTGGTCTGTCACGCTAAATTTGAAATAACATTTTCCTCGCAAAACGCGCAGATTGAATAGACGCATCTCGTTCCTGTTATTTGTTTCTTTTTTTGTTTCAACTTTTTCATTTCTTTTATTCATTTATTCATTTGTTTATCTCCCTTTCCCCCTCTCTCCCCCTCTCCCCCTCTCTCTCTCCCCCTCTCCCCCTCTCTCTCCACCTCTGCCCCTCTCTCTCCACCTCTCCCCCTCTCTCTCTCCACCTCACCCTCAATCTTTATTTTCTTCAATTGAGCATGAATGGTCAAAGATTTAAGGGCTCAAATTGCCGGTTCGTTGATTGATTGGTTGTTGCGTTTTACGGCATGCCGAACGTGATTGGGTCATTTTATGCCGAAACCGCAAATATCTTCTTTTTGTATAATTTGGACTATCTAGACTACTGTTCTCATCTAAAGTGTTATTCTCACAACGTTTCGGCCGATGTAGCCTCTGGCTTTCTTCGGGTGTATCTTGTCGAACTCGGGAATCTTTCTGTCAAACTCGGGAATTTGCACGTAATTTCAAACGGAACCCTTTATTTAATCCACAGGGGTAAATCAGAGTGACGGTAAATGCTGGAGAGGTGTACCATTCTTCATCCCGACATCATATACTTGTAAATCATCCGGACTGCTGAAAGCGAATCTTGTTTTCGAAATCATTTATTTTGTTTTAAACAAGATTACAGTTAACATTCAACAAACTTGTTAGCATTCATCTTGTTTTCGAAATCATTTATTTAGTTTTAAACAAGATTACAGTTAACATTCAAAAAACTTGTTAGCATTCATCTTGTTTTCGAAATCATTTATTTAGTTTTACACAAGATTACAGTTAACATTCAACAAACTTGTTAGCATTCATCTTGTTTTCGAAATCATTTATTTAGTTTTAAACAAGATTACAGTTAACATTCAACAAACTTGTTAGCATTCATCTTGTTTTCGAAATCATTTATTTTGTTTTAAACAAGATTACAGTTAACATTCAACAAACTTGTTAGCATTCATCTTGTTTTCGAAATCATTTATTTTGTTTTAAACAAGATTACAGTTCACATTCAACAAACTTGTTAGCATTCATCTTGTTTTCTAAATCATTTATTAAGTTTTAAACAAGATTACAGTTCACATTCAACAAACTTGTTAACATTCATCTTGTTTTCGAAATCATTTATTTAGTTTTAAACAAGATTACAGTTAACATTCAACAAACTTGTTAGCATTCATCTTGTTTTCGAAATCATTTATTTTGTTTTAAACAAGATTACAGTTCACATTCAACAAACTTGTTAACATTCATCTTGTTTTCGAAATCATTTATTTAGTTTTAAACAAGATTACAGTTAACATTCAACAAACTTGTTAGCATTCATCTTGTTTTCGAAATCATTTATTTTGTTTTAAACAAGATTACAGTTAACATTCAACAAACTTGTTAGCATTCATCTTGTTTTCGAAATCATTTATTTTGTTTTAAACAAGATTACAGTTCACATTCAACAAACTTGTTAGCATTCATCTTGTTTTCTAAATCATTTATTAAGTTTTAAACAAGATTACAGTTCACATTCAACAAACTTGTTAACATTCATCTTGTTTTCGAAATCATTTATTTAGTTTTAAACAAGATTACAGTTAACATTCAACAAACTTGTTAGCATTCATCTTGTTTTCGAAATCATTTATTTTGTTTTAAACAAGATTACAGTTAACATTCAACAAACTTGTTAGCATTCATCTTGTTTTCGAAATCATTTATTTTGTTTTAAACAAGATTACAGTTCACATTCAACAAACTTGTTAGCATTCATCTTGTTTTCTAAATCATTTATTAAGTTTTAAACAAGATTACAGTTCACATTCAACAAACTTGTTAACATTCATCTTGTTTTCGAAATCATTTATTTAGTTTTAAACAAGATTACAGTTAACATTCAACAAACTTGTTAGCATTCATCTTGTTTTCGAAATCATTTATTTTGTTTTAAACAAGATTACAGTTCACATTCAACAAACTTATTAGCATTCATCTTGTTTTCTAAATTATTTATTTTGTTTTAAACAAGATTACAGTTCACATTCAACAAACTTGTTAGCATTCATCTTGTTTTCTAAATCATTTATTTTGTTTTAAACAAGATTACAGTTCACATTCAACAAACTTGTTAACATTCATCTTGTTTTCGAAATCATTTATTTTGTTTTAAACAAGATTACAGTTAACATTCAACAAACTTGTTAGCATTCATCTTGTTTTCGAAATCATTTATTTTGTTTTAAACAAGATTACAGTTCACATTCAACAAACTTATTAGCATTCATCTTGTTTTCTAAATCATTTATTTTGTTTTAAACAAGATTACAGTTCACATTCAACAAACTTGTTAGCATTCATCTTGTTTTCTAAATCATTTATTAAGTTTTAAACAAGATTACAGTTCACATTCAACAAACTTGTTAGCATTCATCTTGTTTTCGAAATCATTTATTTTGTTTTAAACAAGATTACAGTTCACATTCAACAAACTTATTAGCATTCATCTTGTTTTCGAAATCATTTATTTAGTTTTAAACAAGATTACAGTTAACATTCAACAAACTTGTCAGCATTCACACTCGGCAACGAATACGTTGTCAGCCCGTTTGAAATATAAAATACGTGTCCTAGAGTTTTCTTGCTGAACAAGACGATAGAAAGAAGAAAAGAAGTTTTTTTTTAAATCCAGATGTAATCCTAACTTTGGCATAAATGTTGTTTGTACAGATCTGCAAAAGAAAGACAACCATCCGGCAATGCATCAATCAAAGACGGAGAGAATAAATAACAGCCGGAAAATCATCAAACGGTTTTCCTTCCTCACCAGGTACGAAACTTCAGAAGAAGAAGAAAAAGAAAAACAGACCTGGCTTCACATTTTACGCGCCATTGACGCATGCGCGT
>OY744538.1:3386986-3389486 GCA_963556195.1 Sepiola atlantica | reverse complement strand
CCCTCTGGATGTCTTCCCTGATTATGTTTTTCAAATTGTATGACTTGGATGTATTGTATGGATTCAACAAAAAAGTATGTTTTGGGGTTGATATATTTGATGTTATGTATTTTTATGTATTTGTGTATATATTTTTATATATTTTCAAAGTTTAATTTTATTACAAGTAGTGTTATAACTTCGGTAATGGTCCTCTGAAGAGAAGAATTATCTTTGAAAACTCATGAACTAAGGACTTTAAGATACTTTGCTTAAACTTTGAATTCTAATAAAATTTGATTGACACCTTATTTTATTACTTCATTTTATATTATAATATATATATATATATATATATATATATATATATATATATATATATATATATTTATTTAATGTGTGTGTTTACTTCAAGATTTTTATTACATCGTCTTAAAATAATTTATACCCCAAAAGATCTTCCCAACGAGTTTACACATATTTCTAGAAAATCTGCACTCTAAACAAGATATTCTGATCTATTTCTTTTAAACAGAAATACTGGAATCTATCGCACTGGAAAGAAATAATAGTGAAAGTAACAAGATTAAAATTATTTTCATCAGATATAGGTACGATCGTGAAGAATGTTCAAAGGATAAAAACATCCAAGATGTTTTTTTTAAACAATCCGAAAAGAAAATAAAAACTTTCCATCGAAGATTTCTATAAGGCAGATAGTTAAGTAAAATATTAAAATCAAAACGTATTAATGAAAGAGAGACAACTTTGTAAACAGAAATTAGTTAAATATCTATTAATTAAATTATGAAAAAAAGTTTTTTTAAAATCTTGTTAAACTTAGAAATGTGTTATTCAAAGTTAAAGTATTTTGTTAATACAATATCTTTAAGAATTACTTAAAAATAAATTATTTCTATTTTCAAATATATTTAAAAGCTTTTATACCACAAGTCATGGATTATAATGAACACATTACTAGTTATATACCTTTTTTATAGAATGGAATTGACTTATATGATAGAGCCTTTAGTTAGCATCCATCAAATACTAGTTAATTAATGCTGAGTTTTAATTAAAACTAATTAATTATTAATATGAGTTTTAATTAAGACTAATTAATTATTTATATGAGTTTTGATTAAGAATAATTAATTATTAATATGAGTTTTAATTAAAACTAATTAATTATTAATATTAGTTTAAATTAAAACCAATTAATTATTAATATGGGTTTTAACTAAAACTAATTAATTATTAATATGAGTTTTAATTAAAACTAATTAATTATTTGTATGGGTTTTAATTAAGACTAATTAATTATTAATATGAGTTTTAATTAAGATTAATTCATTATTAATATGAGTTTTAATTAAAACTAATAAATTATTAATATGTAGTACGGAAAGAAGTAATACAAGGGAAAGATCTTTTTTAATTATTATTATTTTATTAATTGAGTTCGTGTTAATTCAAATTAGATTCGTGTACGTAAATATTTTAATTCCTAACTTTGGATTCTTATTATGGTACACTGCCGCGCTGACTTCCGGTTTGCCCTGCAGTAAATGTAGCTTTATATCATATATGGATCACAGAAATGATAAAAAAAAAACTTTTTTTTATTCATATTAATTTCAGACTTTTCACAAATACATTTTCTTAATAATGTAAGTGTTTGAAATAAAAAAAATATGATTTTGTCATCTGTTCAAAAAATAACGGAAAATTTAGAATTGTATTTTTATTATGATAAGATAATTTGCTAGGAAAACAAATGATCAAATATGTGTTTTGATGTTTTATGAAAATATTATAACAAATCTGTTTTTTTATGAATCAAATATATTGAAATGTCTTCTTTTAATTCTATAAACAAAGTTTTTTAAATGTCTTTTTGTTTTTTGTGAAACGGCATTGATTTTTTATGCAAAAAATATGATAAAATAGTTTTGTATTTTAATTATAATTTTCATTTTAGTTTTTTCTATTTTAGTTTTACTTTGGCGCGAAAATAATAAAAACGATATTTGATTCTTTGTTTTTGTTAATCAATATAAAAAATATTTGCTTTAAAAATTACTATTAAAATATTTTATCATACTTTCATGTATGAATTAAAAATAAAGAAGTTTTTTATGATTTCTGATCATCCGTATATGATATGAAGCTAGATTTACTGCAGGGTAAACCGGAAGTCAGCGAAACAGTGTTCGCTTCTGGATTGCCGGTGTTAATGCATCAGATGAGCTAAACTTAAATTCATTGTTGATTATCTAATCTTACCTATTTGTAACCCAATGTAAAACTTACAATCAGTATTAGTTAATATGTTATCTATCTATCTATCTATCTATCTATCTATCTATCTATATATATATATGTATATATATATGTATATATATATATATGTATATATATGTATATATATATATATGTATATATATATATATGTATATATATATGTATATATATATGTATATATATATATATATATGTATATATATATATATGTATATAT
>OY744538.1:3381986-3384486 GCA_963556195.1 Sepiola atlantica | reverse complement strand
TGATTTTTTTTTAGATGAGGATTGATAATTTGTATTATTTTGTATTATTCAGACTACTATTTTCATCTTGCTTGTCATTCTCGCAACTAATTGTAACTCGACGCATTTATCCGCTGCGCCACGGGTCCACGTGACAGTCTTCTGGAGGTTAAAGGTTCAATTCGCACTACTGGCGATATAAATATAAATAACATAATAATGGATTAACACTTCTACCCGGTCATGGCTGACGAAACGAGAACAATCTTCCCCGTGGGTAAAATAAAGGGTTCAGTTTGAAATTCTGTATAGTTTCCACAGTTCGACATAAAGATATCTAAGTTTGAAAATATGCACCTGAAGAAGGCTGGAAGTTACATCGGCCGAAATGTTATAAAAATAACAACAGAGATAAGAATATTTGTCCGATTCATCAAACTAATACCAAATTACAATTTGATTTTTAATTATTAAATAAATTATTTTTCGAAACCTTTTCATTAAAGATAATTTTTTTTCTTTTCTTTTTTTTTCTTTCTAGGGTCCGTCGTTTTCCCCGACATCTGAGCTGGCCAAACCGTCTCCGTTAACGATGCTGGCTGCCACTTGCAGCCGTCTCACCCCTGGAACAATGGACATGGCCCGTTCGGCTGGACCGCTTCTTGGACATGGGGCGTGGCACTCCACTCGGCACCCTTGCTCGGCCGCCCAGCCTACCATCACCGGTCCGATGGGCACTACGTTCGAGGTTGATGTGTCGGGTGTGGGTCCGACGGGGCTTACCGTGGCGCAGGTGCTGCGTTCCATGGGTCCGACACATCATCCGCACCATCCACACGCACATCACCCACATCCCCATCCGCACCACCCACATTCACACCACCACCCCGCACACCATCCGCACCACTTGTCGCACGGCGGACCTATTCGTCACGTACACCCACACACTTCGTCGGCTGGCCCTCCCGGTGCGTCGCCACACCAACCGCCACCACCGCCACCACCGCATCCAACACCGGCTTTTAATTACGACCTGCATCAGGCAAGATTGGCACAGCAAACGATCATGGCGGCGGGGCACGGCATTCTACCGGGCAACAGTTTGGTGCTTGCATCAATGTCCCCAGCAAACAGTCTTGCACCGAACAGCTCCCTCTCAGCAAATTCTGTTCCAAAGCAGATGTCTCCCCCACCGGCGTCGGAAGCAGAGACACCCTGGTGGAGCATACCAAACCCGCCCTCGTCGGCCAATTTACCGGCTGATTTTAAATACTCCTTTCAATCGAACATAATGCTGAACCAATCCAAGGCAGCCGCTGCGATCCGTTACCATGGCAACATAACGACACTGTTTAACGGCCCCGGTGCTGCAAGGGGCCCCACTTCTTCGGGGGTCATTGCGGCAAGACGATGTCGACGCTGCCGGTGTCCCAACTGTCAAAACTCACTGAATTCACCAAATTCACCCGGTTCGGGTGGAAACAGCAACGGCACTTCCGGAGGTGCACAGAAACGGAAGCAGCACATCTGCCATATTCCTGGATGCGGGAAGGTATACGGCAAGACGTCGCATCTGAAAGCCCACTTGCGATGGCACACCGGTGAGCGGCCCTTCGTCTGCAACTGGCTGTTTTGTGGCAAAAGTTTCACCCGATCAGACGAACTGCAACGCCACCTGCGAACTCACACGGGCGAGAAGAGGTTCGCGTGCACCGAGTGTGGTAAGCGCTTCATGCGAAGCGATCATCTCAGCAAACACGTCAAAACTCACGAGACAAAAAAGAACAAATTGCTCACCGGAAGTGGTGCTTCTAGCGGCCGTCATGTTGATGAGTCGACTCGCGACGTCGACGAGGGCAGCATCGATGTTGTGATTAACCCCAGTGATGAAGGGAACGCCTCTGAAGATGAAGACATCGACGTCGAAACGGATTTTACAGACCCTTGCGATCAATTGCTCCTTGCCTCTCGAGAATAAACATTTCGGAAATCGAGTTGCTTTTGAATTTTAAATATTTATAATTTCTTTCATTTTGCGTAAAATGCAAATATTTGAATCGAATGACGGAATAATAAGAAATAAAAATGATTAAAAAATACTAAATTAAATTTATGAATGAAAAATAAAATTATGGAGGAATTCAAAATGGTTAAAGGACAGGAAAATTGAAATTAAAATAAATTTATTTTGTGGTCATGGAGAAACGCGGAACGGATAATTATTTCATCATAGGATTGTGAATCCTGCATCAGTTGAATATGGATGGAACAAGTGCTTTAAATGATGTAAAAAAATGCGCGAAAAAAAAAGAAGAATTATAATGAAGTTTAATTTTCCCGCCCGCGATAAAAATCAATAACTGCTTCGAAAAATCCATCGAGATAAACATTGGACCATCGGGAATAAAAGTTTGGGGAAATTCGCGATAAATATCGATCGGTGGTGGTGACGGAAAGATAGGGCATCTCGGAAAAGGGGAGATGGAAGCTGTCTTCTACGGAATCTGGAGAGAAAGAGATG
>OY744538.1:3366986-3369486 GCA_963556195.1 Sepiola atlantica | reverse complement strand
GACACTTGGCATAAAGAAAACGAAATAGACAATAAAAAGAAAAGTTGTATATGCAGAGACCCGACAGTTTATTTAGCAACAGTAAGGGTTACAGAATACATTATTTTTCAGTGTAACGACCATCTCAAGGCGAGGACGAAATAAGTCACACGCTTTGGCGACCATGTCCTTGTCTATAACGGCGAACGCCTCCACGATGGCAGCCTTCAGAGAGTCGACCGTGTTGTAGGCGTGCTTGTTGGACTTGGCCTCGGCCTCGATCACCCCCCAGAAAAAAAATAGTCACGGTGGTTGCAGTCGGCTGAAGAGGGAAGTCACAAGTCCGACGATCAGTGGTGAGAAGGATTATTGAGCGGCCATGTCTGGGTCGTCTTGGGCTTGTGTGTGGGAACGGAGTCCTGTTTGAAGACGTAAAGGCGTCTGGCGGTGATCTCGTTCATCCAGGCCTTCAACACGTTTCTCAGCACCTCCTGGGAGATCATGGCGATAAGTCTCAGATCCTTTTGAAAGAAGAACCGAGGTATAACGTCCCTCTCGCTGGAAATGACGCCAAGGACCATGACGGAGGAGAGAAACTTCGTATGTTTAAAGACGGGAACCTCCCCAATGCCTTTGCAGATCCACCTGTCGGTCTGCCTGTTCAAAATTCTTTTCATCAGCATCCCGGCTTGAGGTTGCTCAGCAAAGCCACCGTCTTGACCTTCCTCGACTCCGTAGAGGAATTTGTGATAAGTATGCAGTAAGACTTGTAGTAGAAGTAACCAATTTCCGGCAGATCTTGGACTTGTGACAGCCCATGCCAGCAGCGATCTTCGCAATATCACAGCAATGCTGTTCAAATAGATATAATAATAATAATTATGTAAACAATCTATAAAGTACAATGAAATAAATAAAAATTAATATTCTTATATTAATAGAATAACGCACTTAGTATATAGATACATAACCACCTTCTCCCTCTATAAAATAATATTAAAATTAACCCCCCAAATAAATCCTATAAAACAATTAAAAAAAAAAATTAAAAATCTTTAAAAAATCATATTAAAAATGTAAAAATAGAATAAATAAATACACAAATAAATTAATAAATAAAATAAGGTAGGAAAAAATGTAATAATAGAAAAATAGAATAGATTCTTTGTTGTTCTCTCAGCCAATCGTTGAGCTTCCCACGAACAAAGGTCATGTTAGTGTTACTTCCTATATCCTGTTCTATTGGTCTGTTTTCTATAGAGTGGCTTATATCCTGTTTCTTTGTTGTGTCAATATAATGGGTGAACTTATTTTAACACGTGGTTCCTTTTATTTCGATTTTAGGTTTTAGTTTTTAAATTGTTAGGTTTTAGTTTAGTTTAGTTTAGTTTTTTTAATTATTTATTTATGTATCGTTAGCCTGAGATAAATTTATTTCTGTGTAGGCAGCTGTTTGCTATCTCACCTCTACAGTTTAATAGATTTTAGGGGTCTTTAAGGTTTAGGATTTCAAATTTTTGATTCAGGCATAATCTACACGGGTCATCTCAATTTCTACATGTATTGGTCTGTCGTATTATTTTCCATTCAATCATTGGTGAGCGTCCATTTTCATAGATTACTACCTAGCTCTACTTACGTATCGAGCACTGTTGAATACTGTAAATTGATACATAAAAAAATATCTCCTTATAAATTGTATGTGGATAGATGAAACAGTAATATATATATATATATATATATATATATATATATATATATATATATATATATATATATATATATATATATATACAATATTTTTATAAATAAATATTAAATATTTAAATTCCTAGAGACATCGATGTTTCATGCTAAATGCAATCTTCAGTCTAGGAACTAATTCTCAACGGTCGGTAGGCGCGAACCCCTATCACAAATCGCCACTGATTCGTAGTCGGGGATCTTATCCATCGGCCATAGCCAATTAGTTAGTAAATATAGAGGAACTTTAACTGTAAATAGCGAAATGCGCGCGGCTATTTACCAGGCAGTTAGAGTGATCTACGAAACGGCGTTCGGATCGTGCATATAGCTATTTGTACTGCTTGTTATTAAAGCTACTATATATATATATATATATATATATATATATATATATATATATATATATATATATATATATATTTGAAAAGCCGTGCTTAAGGAATGCAATTGAAAGAGAAGAAGAATAAATATTTTTATTTACTAAATGCTCCTTGTTCTGAACAACTGAAAATATTGATCTGTTTCCATTTACAGGTCTAACTATTTTTCAGACTCTTTATATATATATATATATATATGCGATTTTATGAAGGTTTGCCAAAGCATTCCTTTCAGGATACCAATGATCACCATTAAAGACTTTTTCTTACAAATATTATTTATTCAAATTAAATGTTTTTCCTACACGTGTTTCACTACCAAGCAGGTACTTGTTTGGCAGATCATCAGGGAAATTAAATGTCTGGAATAAGGGTTTCAACAACCGACAATACAC
>OY744538.1:3351986-3359486 GCA_963556195.1 Sepiola atlantica | reverse complement strand
TTGTTTGGCACAAGACAATGAAACGGACTGTAAAAATATATTTCACAAAAATGTTATGTTCTTTTTGGAAATGTGAAAAAATAAAATAAAAATAATAAAATAAAAACATGGTTATTGGGATATAATATGAACCTGACTTTATATATTTATATATATATATATATATATATATATATATATATATATATATATATATATATATATATAGACCTGACTATAATATGAACCTGACTTTGTATATATATATATATATATATATATATATATATATATATATATATATATATATATATATATATATGCGAGTCGCTGTACGTCGGTCTGTCGGTTGATCTGTCGTACTTAAGTTTGGTCTGTCACGCTTAGACGTGAAATATGATATGATATATACACTTAAAATATAATATATTACGTGTTTATATATATATATATATACTTTTCTTTGTGAATCATGTTGTAATGTTGCACAGACGATATTAACATAAAAATATTGTTTGGCACAAGACAAATGAAACGGACTGTAAAAAATATATTTCACAAAAATGTTATGTTTTTTTGGAAATGTGAAAAAATAAAAATAAAAATAATAAAAATAAAAACATTGTTATTGGAATATAATATGAACCTGACTTTATATATATATATATATATATATATATATATATATATATATATATATATATATATATATATATATATATAGACCTGACTATAATATGAACCTGACTTTGTATATATATATATATATATATATATATATATATATATATATATATATATATATATATATATATGCGAATCGCTGTACGTCGGTTGATCTGTCGCACTTAAGTTTGGTCTGTCACGCTTAGACATGAAATATGATATGATATATATACTTACAATATAATATATTACGTGTTTATATATATATATATATATATATATATATATATATATATATATATATATATAATATATATATAGCATACATGCGCTTTTTGGTTGACACTTATTTCGCGTTGGTAATTCTTATGAAGTAAACGGTTTATTTATGTGCGTGTGTATGTGTTTGTATGTGTGTGCTTCTCTCCTCCCGTTCTCCCTGTTATTGTTTATCTCTCTTCTTCATCTCCCCATCTCTAACCCTAACCCTAACCCTAACCCTAATCCTAACCCTAACCCTAATCCATCTCTTTGTTTCTCAAAACTTTTGATTCTATCTCTGTCTATCGTACACTCAGTTTTGCTCGACTCTTTTCTTTCTCTTTCTGTTTCTCTTTCGATCTCAAGCTTACACCACCCACTCCTAACCCTAACCCTAACCCTAACCCTAACCCACTGATACTCATGTTTTTCCTGGAAGCACCCGTAAGCCACAACTGACACAATTCTCCTTTTCAAGAACACTATTAGGGTTCATTATTATGCGTGGTTGCCCGTAAGTTGAGAGAGTTGCGTTTATTCAGCAGATGAAATCTTGCAAAGCGTTAGGAATATTAAATGTGATCAGCGCTACACAATCCGTATTCGTCTCAATTGCTAGAATCAACTCCGTAAATATGCAATTGATTCAAAGCCACTAACTCCACCCGGGGTTTGCAGGGGTGAAATACGTTGTTGATTCCTTTTTTTTAAAAATTTACTTAGATTAACCCCCTGCACTATTCATTTCAAAGGATCGCCGTAGATTTATTTACTGAAAGGGACGTATTTATGCATTCACACACACACACCCAACCCCCCCCCCCCTACACACACAAGGGGGGGCCCTCCCCTTTCAGTCAAATGCGACTGAATCATGTAGTTGTTGTACGGCTTTGCTATTTTATTTGTAACGGAAGTTCATCCCAGCAGGGTGCCGGGGAAACCCTGCTGAGGCGGAAGTTAGAAAAAATGCATCACGGGAGAATATAGACGTTGTCGTCACTGACAGTTTATTTGTTTCTCTCTCTCATACACAAATACTTTATCTCTCTATATATATATCTATCTACTTTCCTACTTTATTTTTCATATACTCACTTTTGTACCTCTCTCTCTCTCTCTCTCTCTCTCTATATATATATATATATATATATATATATATATATATATATATATATATAGTAAGTTATGAAAATATATTTATGGCCATTAAGTTACACAGAAGCTTCCAATTTACATCGTTAGCCTACGGGGATGAAACGCGGAAGCCTTTGTGTAGCTTAATTGCCATAAATATATTTTCATAACTTACTACCTAGCTCTACTTACGTTGTGAGCACTGTTGAAGTAAATACTGAAAATTGATACATAAAAGATTGTATCGTTTTATAACATTTTATGTGAATACATGAAATAATGAAAATATAAATAATAATATATATATACGTTTCTTACTTTCGTACTTTCTCTTTCCATTCACTCTCTTTTGTTCCGTCCCCTCTCCCTCTTTTTCTCTCTCTCTCTCTCTTCTCTCTTGTTCTTTCGTATTTACTTCTTCAATTCACTCTTTTATTCTCACCCCCCCTTCTCTCTCTCTCTCTCTCTCTCGCTCTCTCTCTCTCGCCTCTCTCTCTCTCTCTCTCTCTCTCTCTCTCTCTCTCTCTCTCTATATATATATATATATATATATATATATATATATATATATATATATATATATATATATATATATATGAGAAAGGAAGGATTAGAGTAATCCGACGTAATGGGAAATGAAAAAGGAAAAACCAAAAGATGTTTTTTTTTTATGTATTCATAAACGTTTTGTCTTGATTGTAAGACTTCCTCAGGATGATAATTTTAAGAAAAATGTCATGCAAATACATCGAAATATTGGGTAGATGTACTTGCATGACATTTAAAAAAAAATTATCATCCTCAGGAAGTCTTACAATAAAGACGAAACGTTGATGAATATATAAAAAATATCTCTTGGTTTTTACTTTTTCAGTTCCCATATATATATATATATATATATATATATATATATATATATATATATATATATATATATATATATTTGTTGGTGATTTTATTATTCCATTTTGCTCTGAATTTTCATTGAGCACTCTCATAAACCCGGTTTCAACTTCCTTTGGATTTATACCCCCTGGATATTTGTAACAAGTTAATTTATATATATATATATATATATATATATATATATATATATATACATATATATATATATATATATATATATATATATATATATATATATATATACATATATATATACATATATATATATATATATATATATATATATATATATAATATATATATATATATATATATATATATATATATATATATATATATGTATGTATCTTCTTTCATTTCATTAAAAACAAAATAACGAAAGCGCTTGTAGTATTTATCGTCCATGTTCGGGTCTCGCACACCTGACTGAGCCGTATTGTAATTAACTACGCCCGTGGAACGAGCGACATTATGGGCGACGCGGTAAACCGGAAACGCGCCATATTCGTTTCCTTTTTTCTATCGCGCTAATCAAATGTGCAGCAAGCATTCCACCGCTTACCGCGTTTTAGTAACACAGCGTGACCTACAAGGGCGGAAATGTGATAATCGCGCCAAACCGCGTCGAGGCTGCGGCTTAGGCTCTTACACAGCTTTAAAAGGAACTCCCCTAGTCCCATTGTCACTCCCCTTTTCTACCAATTTCCTTTCCTTCTGTTCGGGTCGGCATTGACCACTTCAAAGTAAACCGAATTCATTGCCAAAATAATTTCGCCATTATTAGAGTTGCTGTTTCTGTCCCAGTTATTCCGATAGAGTGAATGCTGGAATGACTGAAATGTGTTCGCATAAACTGGTAAGTCGACATTTAGACATTGCAAAATCAATCCTACATTTATTACTAGTCGTTTTTTAGGGAGTGTTTAATTTCTTCATGGAGGTAGAGAAGGAGAGATTTTTAGAGATCGTTAGAGAAAGAGAGAGAGAGAGAGACAGACAGATAAACAGACAGACAGACAGAGGCAGAGAGAGAGAGAGAGAGAGAGACAGACAGACAGACAGACAGACAGACAGAGGCAGACAGAGAGAGAGAGAGAGAGAGAGAAAGAGAGAGAGAGAGAGAAAGGGAGACAAAGAGAGGGGGAGGAAGAGGGAGAAACAGACAGACAGACAGACAGAGAGAGAGAGAGTTAGAGAGAGAGAGAGAGAGAAATGGAGAGAGAGAGGGTGAGGGAGAGACAGACATACATACATACAGAGGCAGAGAGAGAGAGTTAGAGTGAGAGAGAGAGAGAAAGGGAGACAGAAACAGAGAGAGAGAGGGTGAGAAGAGGGGGACAGAGAGACAGACATACAAACAGATAGACAGAGGCAGAGACAGAGACAGAGAGAGTTAGAGTGAGAGAGAGAGAGAAAGGGAGACAGAAACAGAGGGAGAGAGAGAGGGTGAGGAGAGGGGGACAGAGAGACAGACATACAAACAGATAGACAGAGGCAGAGACAGAGACAGAGAGAGTTAGAGAGAGAGAGAGAGAGGGGGAGACAGAGAGAGAGGGGAGGAGGGAGAGGAAGAGTAGAATGAAAAGAGGGAGAGGAACTGTAGAAAGAGGGGATGTAATAAAGAGAGAGTAAACAGAGAGAATATCAAATTGCTAAACAGAAGTCAGCGCAAACCGTTTCCTTTTTACAACTAAAACGCAAGTCGCTGACTTTATAAACAACTAAGGGAGACAAATCTCTTGTTTTAAACTACATAATTTTAGAGGTTCATTGTACGCGATTAAAGAAACCTTTTGATGTTGAAAACAAACACCGAATTAGAGATTCATTGTAAATGACCAATAGCCGGTACCAGATTTTGAGTTCCTTGATTAAAATTCTCATCACTTTCTCTTCAAATCTCACATTTTCTTCGAAAAAATTCCTCTGGGGAAATTGGAAGAGGTGATTCAAGGCTCACATACGCACACATAACACGTACTCATTTTTATGAGAACTTTTTGGCGTGAAACATTGTCCAATAACGGTAGTAAAAGAAGTAAATTCGTAGGCATTACCTCCTCCTTTTTTGAGAGGTGTGGAGGTAGTGTAGTATCTGTTCTGTTTCCATGATATCATCTTCCAGGCATTACTTCCCCCTTTTGTGAGAGGTGTGGAAGTAGTCTAGTATATATCAGGACCGGCGGGACAGTTATAAAAGTGTGTGTGGGGGGGGCTCTCCTAAAAAGTGGGGGGGGTCGGTTAAACACATGCATATATTACTTCATTATTGATGACCGTAAAGTGGGGGGCCAAGTCAAAAAGTGGGGAGGGGGCTTGAGCCCCTCTGCCCCCCCCCCCGGTGCCGCCGTCCATGTATATAACTATATAAACACACACTGGGTGAGTCAGTACTAACCGGGCAATCACAACATTTTTAATCCGGTTACTTCTGATGTAATAATAATAATTTCATATGAATCAACACGGTACGACTTTGTTGACCGGATTGATTCTGTTGCTGACATTTTTTTGTAGGAGGGATCACGTAAAGGTTGTTAACATTTGAACATGGCCCACCCAAGTCGTCAGTCCGCGTTGTTATCCACTTAACCACCGTCACCTCTTACTAACGTTGTATATACGTCTACAGTTACACTGACACACCGATTCGGGTTATTAGATCACCCACGTTAAGCAACGCTGAGCCTGTTCAGCATTAGACGGGTGACCATTTGGCAATACCAGGTGTTGGACGTGAGAGAACGACAACAACTTAACGACGCCCTCCATGCAAAAACTAACGTCGCCAAGGCTTGTAGATTGATAACAGCAGATAAAGTTTTCTCTCCATATAATGTCACCCTTTCCCAATAGCTACGGCTGTAGAAAGACTAAATACAGCGGTAAGATGTGTTACACAACTACAACAGCAGCAAACAGTTTTAATAATAAAATAATGCAAAACACATGTACAATTTCGGCATAACATACCTCAACGACGGCTGGCATGCCGTAAACCCCAACAACTAATAACAAACATATTACGTTGTCGCACTCAGTGAGAGTTCAATTTTGTTTCTTTTTAATGGAAATCGCTCCAGACAAGGCATGAAGCCACTTGATGTAAGGAGCTAAAAAGAACAAATAATGATTATCGCTAATACAGGGGATGCCTATTGGCCTTAGTCTTGAAAAGACCAAGGCTATAGGTAGGAGGAAAACAGTCAGCAGGAAGAGAGTTACACTAGCCTGCAGTTCTTGGAAAAAAAGCTACCGGTGAAGCAAGTGCAAGAGTGTTCTAAACAATTGAGGGACGGTTAGAATCCGAAAAAAGATCTCTTAACTAGAGTTTTTTTAATAGTGGGTGAATGTCTAGCATCCGGTAGGATGCCCCATCCCCAGCTAAAACAAATGATAAGCAAAGTGAGAAAAAAAAATGGACGCATATTTCAGAAGCGTCTAAGCTTCTATATTAAATGCTTTGTCCGTAAATCAATCGATCCGTAGAAGAAAGATAAGTTATATACATCTACTAGTGAAAATCAAGGAGGAGGAAGAAGCATCAGGATCTGTCGTCCTCTGGTCGTCTCGTCTTCTGGTCGTCTCGTTTTCTGGTCGTCTCGTCTTCTGGTCGTCTCTGCATGTGGCAAGAAAAGACATCTTTGCTTGCAGGCGTGGAAACTGAAATCAATAGCGTGAACGTGGCAGCGTTGCTCATGCGCCATTCCTTTGTGTTTTCTGGATTAAACCTTCCCCGACTTCACATGAATCGCTGAGCCTTGTTATTATTGGTGTCCTGCAGGTTTACAAATAGTTGTGACAAACGGGTAGGACTTCATGCAGACCAGACAATCGTGAGGCACGGTCTTCGTGAGCTGTATATCCTAACCCTAACCCTAACCCTAACCCTAATCCTGAGGCCAGATCGATTAACATAAAAACAAACAAACAACGAATATTCTTGAGATGTTTATATTCAATATGCGCGTAGTAGTGTTATAGATCCCCTATTAGCCGGGTATCTCCGACGCTACTACGTTACCATCGCCCTTACCACGACGAGGAAGAGGTGGACTTTATGATGAGGGGGTCTTTGGCGTCGACGATTCTGATTTAATTGCGTTGGTAATGGCCTAGTTTACAAATTGATGAAACAGGAAAGCTTACATTAAAACGTTTTCCACTGCAGTAAGGTTAAAAGTGAAGTGAGAATGGCTGAATAACCAGCTCCCCCGAAGGAGCACCCTGGAAATGTATACAAATACCCGGGTACAGAGCCGTTAGAATTTTCCGGTAAGCGCGCCTCAGTCGACCAGCAATGAATACATTCGTCAATTCTGAAAGAAGAGGTCATGCCTGGGAAGACCGAACTGAACCATATCTAATTCCGACAAAGAAAAGTCCGATCAGTCAAATAATTCTCTAGGTTATCAGAATGTGCAAAGGGTTGCTCTGGTTCATATTTACTTGCCTCCCCACGAGGGCTGAGTTAGACACAAGGTCGGATTTTAACGTTGTGAAAAAAACGCTCCGAAAAGGGAGCCCTCTGGATTGGGACAAAAATGAAAA
>OY744538.1:3309486-3346986 GCA_963556195.1 Sepiola atlantica | reverse complement strand
TTCATAAAAGACCATATAACCATTTAGCTATCCTTTAAAAGACCATATAATAATTTAATCATTCCTAAAAGACCATAAAACAATTTAGCCATCCCTTAAAAGACCAGATAACAATTTAACCTATCACAAAAGACCATATAACAATGTAACCATTCACAAAAGACCAGATAACAATTTAACCATTCCTAAAAGACCATATCACAATTTAGCCATTTATAAAACACAATATAACAATTTAGCAATCCCTTAAAAAAACATATAATAATTTAACCATTCCTAAAAGACCATATAACAATTTAGCCATCCTTTAAAAGACCATATAATAATTTAATCATTCCTAAAAGACCACAAAACAATTTAGCCATCCCTTAAAAGACCAGATAACAATTTAACCTATCACAAAAAGACCATATAACAATGTAACCATTCACAAAAAGACCATATAACAATGTAACCATTCACAAAAAGACCATATAACAATTTAACCATTCCTAAAAGACCAGATAACAATTTAACCATTCCTAAAAGACGATATAACAATTTAGCCATACCTAAAAGACCAGATAACAATTTAACCATTCCCTAAAAGACCAGATAACAATTTAACCATTCCTAAAAGACGATATAACAATTTAGCCATACCTAAAAGACCAGATAACAATTTAACCTATCCCTAAAAGACCAGATAACAATTTAACCATTCCCAAAAGACCAGATAACAATTTAACCATTCCTAAAAGACCAGATAACAATTTAACCATTCCTAAAAGACCATATAACAATTTAGCCATCCCTAAAAGACCATATAACAATTTAACCATCGCTATAAAAACATATAATAATTTAGCCAGCTCTAAATCGCAATATAGCAATTTAGCATTCCTTAAAACATCATATGACAATTAAGCCAGCTCTAAAACACTATATTGGCGAGCTCTGAAACGCCATATAGCAATTTAGCAATCCCTAAAACATGTAAATTGCGTCGAACTATTGCGTCAATAATATATTAATTAGTCGACTCCAAACGTATTTACGAAACCCAAAGCTATGGTATTTGACAGTTCCATTATTCCTCCTATCATCACCTAACCCTAACCCTTACCCTATGAAACTTTGTTCCGAAATGTTTGTCGCTCATCCTTGTACTTATTTGTAAATTCCTATCTGCGCTTCCTATTCCTATCTGCTGGTGAGTGTTTTGCATCTAGTAGGATGGCCTTCTTTTATAACAGTGCATATTACCCTGCGGCTGCCGTCATGGTCGGATCCAACATTTGTGCAGAACAAACAGTCGTTGTTTAAATCCCAGTCGACGAAAATTATCAACCGGATCACGTGGTAACCCCTGCGTTACGGCCGGGTTGCATCTGCAAGCGAAACATCAAAATAACCGACAAATGTGTTTGGGAATAAAAACAAGTTAGTGTTTGGGTTAGGGTTTCGGGTTAGGGTCAGGGGTTAGGGGTAGGGTAAGGGTTAGAGTTGAGGTGGGGTTAGGGTTAGGGTTAGGGTTAGGGTTCAGGGTTTAGGGTTTAGGGTTTAGGGTTAGGGTTTAGGGTTTAGGGTTTAGGGTTTAGGGTTTAGGGTAAGGGTTTAGGGTTAGGGTTTAGGGTTAAGGTTAGGTTTAGTGTTAGGGTTTAGGGTAAGGGTTTAGAGTTAGGTTTATGGTTAGGGTTAGTGTTAGGGTTTAAGGTAAGGGTTCAGGGTTAGGGTTAGGGTTGGGGTAGGGTTGGCTCAGCACAAAATGTCATATCATCCTCGGGGTTTTCTTCGAATGGTGGGTTAGGGTTAGAGTTAGGGTTGCTTCAGCACAAAATGCCATATCATCCTCCGGGTCTTCTTTGAATGGTGGGTTTGGGGTAGGGTTAGGTTTGGGGTTAGGGTTAGGGTTAGGGGGTAGGGGTTAGGATGGGCTTTAGCACAAAATGCCATATCATCCTCGGGGTCTTCTTCGAATAGTGGATTATGAAATCTTCACATCAGCACTGTGGTTATAGTTGATGACGTCACTGACTCTTACTTTTTATTTGTCGCTGTATTCACACTGATGCTGTCATCAACTTCTGATGTTTTCCTTGCTCGAGTTTTTCTATCTCTGCTGCTCCATACACCAGTCTTTTTTGCTGAACATTCCAAATGCGTTGTGGTATCAATAACCAATCGATCAATTTCCCTTCTCTTTTCACGGCGTCAAAATGGTTCACTTTATTTTCCATAGATTTCCACCCCACCCCCTTCATATTGCATTATTCGCACCGATTCATTATTTAAATAATCAATTTAAATAGGCAACACATGGGCAACAAAAACACCTGTCGGTCGCGTTTTCCAATAGGTTTATTTATTTATAGGTTGATTTATTTATAAGTTTATTTATTTATAGGTTTATTTATTTATAAGTTTATTTATTCACATAAAAAATAGGTGGGTTCAAACTAAAGGTGGTATGTCCTAGGGTATTTAATGTAAATACCAGAAAAATGTAAATACCAGAAAAAATGTAAATATCAGGAAAATGTAAATATCAGAAACATGTAAATATCAGAAAAAATGTAAATATCAGGAAAATGTAAATACCAGAAAAATGTAAATACCAGAAAAAATGTAAATATCAGGAAAATGTAAATATCAGAAAAATGTAAATATCAGAAAAAATGTAAATATCAGAAAAAATGTAAATACCAGAAAAATGTAAATACCAGAAAAAATGTAAATATCAGAAAAATGTAAATATCAGAAAAAATGTAAATATCAGAAAAAATGTAAATACCAGAAAAAATGTAAATATCAGAAAAATGTAAATACCAGAAAAATGTAAATACCAGAAAAAATGTAAATATCAGAAAAATGTAAATATCAGAAAAAGGTAAATATCAGAAAAATGTAAATACCAGAAAAAATGTAAATATTAGAAAAATGTAAATATCAGAAAAAGGTAAATATCAGAAAAATGTAAATATTAGAAAAATGTAAATACCAGAAAAAATGTAAATACCAGAAGAAATGTAAATACCAGAAAAAATGTAAATATCAGAAAAATGTAAATATCAGAAAAATGTAAATACCAGAAAAATGTAAATACCAGAAAAAATGTAAATATCAGAAAAATGTAAATATCAGAAAAATGTAAATACCAGAAAAATGTAAATACCAGAAAAAATGTAAATATTAGAAAAATGTAAATATCAGAAAAATGTAAATACCAGAAAAAATGTAAATATTAGAAAAATGTAAATACCAGAAAAAATGTAAATACCAGAAAAAATGTCAATACCACAAAATAGAATGTAAATATTAGGAAATAAAATTTAAATACTGTTATGAACTTGAAGATCAGATAATAATTAAAACAACACGGTGGTAGATTTACAAAAGTGTTTGTACAGAAGTACAGAAGTACAGAAATAGTATGTCACAGAAAGTGTACGTCCGATACTGTGGCTATGGCTGCCACAAATTAACTGCCACGGCACTTAGTTATAACCTTATTCATTATGGCTCTGAAGAGTACATCTATTCCCGAAATTCGTGCTCTGGATGATAATGTGTTAAAAATAATTAAGACGTGAGAATGTTCTTCATTTTCTACCAGTCTTTCCCCTTCTTCAATAGTTTGTTTCGAGACGTTAGTAGGTTGTGTATACTTAGGATAAATACGTTGTAGTAATTCGATAACCCAAGGAAACTATTCAATCAGAATATGCTTTATTGAGCTGGAATATTCTTTATTGCACCTGCTCGTTCTGGGTCGAATCTTTGCCACAGATATTTGTTCCATAAACGATTCGCATTTCTCATCCTAGTCTTGGATTCTTTGAAAACTTTATCTACGTGCGCTGTATGCTGTTCCGTATTTTTTACTAGTCAAACTTTAGACTGTTGAAATAATGCATCCACTACCTGTTAAAATATAGCTGGCGCAAACTTTACTCAAAACGATAGTCTCCCAAAATTGTATAACACTTCATGTAATTTCGAACATTCCACCGGTATCTGCAAATATGCGATATTTTGGTGTGTTAAATCTGGTTCATTTTCCAGTTTATTAAGGACCCTTCTTTCTGATTTCTGCATCTGCATTCGATACTAACTCTGGTGCAAATATAAGGCATTTGAAAACAGATAGCACTCAACTCCAACAACTTGAACTCTTTTGCAGTGTCTGTTAATTACGTTAGCAAAAGTCGTATAGTCTTCGTCGTCTTTCCTTGTAAAGTTCATGCGTTTCCACCGTTCATGACGGAACGAGAGCTGTGGATTAAATAAAGAAATTCCATGCAGATTCCCGAGTTCGACAGAAGGTCAAAGGTTAGTCGGGCGAATCGTTGTGAGAATAACACCCAAGATGAGAACAGTAGTCCGAATAACTTAAAGTATACAAAAAAGAGTGAACTCTTCAATGATCAGGATATTATTTATAAATCGCAAAAAAATAAGTATATATCGAAAGCACAAAAACAGAATTAGTGCTTTGTTGCAAATTGACAAAGTAACAATCGTCCAAGAAACATTTTCTTATTCTGTTTTTATTTGATAGTGCATTTCTTTGAATAGTTAAGACTATTTTTCTGGTCGGGATACCGTCTCGTGGAGATTCTTCTTGTCAGTGTCTAGATCGTTGGTCCTTTCCGATTGTTAAACGTGAATACATTTTTACCCCAAAAAATTCTTCATTAATTTAAGAAGAAATGCTACTGACCAAAAGAAGAATATATAGAGAGACAGAAAAAATATTCGAGTGAGTGCCATTTTATTTCGTTGTATTTACATTTTGATCTTTTAGTATTTATATAACATTGTTATAAAACAGTCTTTACGTAGCTTTTTTATCATGACGTTTCATCCCATCATAGATATAGTGTGTGAAATACCTTTTCTTTGTCTTTTGGCTAAGATCAAAGTGTATTATCTGTTCCGATAGATACTACACCCTATAGACCGGTACCGTCTTCGCCTTCGGGCCTTGATTTCGCCGGTCTGTGGGTTTGTCCTGTGCAGTTCTAGGAGGTCCACCCTCCCAGGCTTTGCCTTCTCACCCTTTGAGAAGGAGTTAGTTTATTGCTAATCGCCTGAGGGACTGCCAAGGCATTATTGTAAGCCAGAGCGCTCTTCATTCTCTAGGGCGCTGGCTTTTCCAATCCCACTTTCCCGACCTTGTGTCACATCTTACCGCTGTGAGAGGAAGATAAATTAAACCTTCTTTTTTCATTGCTGCTTTTTCTTCTTCTGCTTCACTGTCGCTGCTGTTTATCGTCTACTGGTCGCTGCATTCCATGGTAGGGCTGTTTATCGTCTACTGGTCGCTGCATTCCATGGTAGGGCTGTTTATCGTCTACTGGTCGCTGCATTCCATGGTAGGGCTATTTATCGTCTACTGGTCGCTGCATTCCATGGTAGGGCTGTTTATCGTCTAGTGGTTGCTGCATTCCATCATAGGGCTGTTTATCGTCTAGTGGTCGCTGCATTCCATGGTAGGGCTGTTTATCGTCTACTGGTCGCTGCATTCCATGGTAGGGCTGTTTATCGTCTACTGGTCGCTGCATTCCATCATAGGGCTGTTTATCGTCTACTGGTCGCTGCATTCCATGGTAGGGCTGTTTATCGTCTACTGGTCGCTGCATTCCATGGTAGGGCTATTTATCGTCTACTGGTCGCTGCATTCCATGGTAGGGCTGTTTATCGTCTAGTGGTTGCTGCATTCCATCATAGGGCTGTTTATCGTCTAGTGGTCGCTGCATTCCATGGTAGGGCTGTTTATCGTCTACTGGTCGCTGCATTCCATGGTAGGGCTGTTTATCGTCTACTGGTCGCTGCATTCCATCATAGGGCTGTTTATCGTCTACTGGTCGCTGCATTCCATGGTAGGGCTGTTTATCGTCTACTGGTCGCTGCATTCCATGGTAGGGCTGTTTATCGTCTAGTGGTTGCTGCATTCCATGGTAGGGCTGTTTATCGTCTAGTGGTCGCTGCATTCCATCGTAGGGCTGTTTATCGTCTAGTGGTCGCTGCATTCCATCATAGGGCAGTTTATCGTCTCATAAGGGTTAAAAGAACAGCTGGTACAAAAAAAAGAGAGAGAAAAAATTATTTAAATTATCGAATGAGTGTCAAAATTGTAACGATGAAAGTGCGTTTTCACAAAAAACTATTTGAAACACTATTGCTAATTTTAACTACGATCTTGACAACGAGGTTATGTTTGCGTCGTATTTCAGACGATACGAAGATCTTTATAATACGGACTGTGCGAATTGGACCAATTTTTAAAAGGTTCGTTTGCTTTTTAGGAAATGGTGTACGGTTGAACATACTAAATTCGTAAATTATATCTCACCACAAAAACCAGCGACCTTAAATTTGTTGAAATGATGATTATTGACTGAATTGTTGAGCCCTAGAAAATTATGTGATAAAGCAACATTCTATATTTTATTCGGTGATTGTTCTCACCACCACATCCGGGAGATATCGTGGTGCAGGGGAGGGCGCCATTCCCTTCCAACGCTTACTCCACTTATTCATAATCATCATCTTATACTGCTGAGGGTTTAGCAAGGGGGGATCATCATGTACCATTTTTTAGTCTTCTGTATGACTCGAGAAAGGATTGAACCCTGGTCTTCCGATCTATTAGCGAAAACTTTCCCAATTATGCCAAATGGTCCATTATGCCAAATGGTCCGGTTTACAAAATGGTCCAGTTTGTCAAATGGTCCAGTTTGCCAAATGGTCCAGTTTGTCAAATGGTCCAGTTTGCCAAATGGTCCAGTTTGTCAAATGGTCCAGTTTGCCAAATGGGCCGGCATAAATGTGAGAAAAAAAGCGTAAAATTCCTTCAATCCTTATTTACTTCGCTGCAATTTTGGAAAACCTTTGTTTTTTTTAACAGATCGTATAAACTTGTCGTCTGCCAGGATGTCCTAGATCGTTTATTCATCACATCCAGGAGAAATTCTTGTTACCTTGCTTCACCTCATAAATCTACAAAGTATTGGCCCGAAATAAGAAGGTACGTGTTGTATGTGGTCTCTTCGGATAGTTCGCATGCAAATCCAATATCCAAATCTATAGGAAATCTCCAAGAGGAAACCAAGAAAAGAATATCAATCAGACTTTGAAGAATAGAAGCGATGTAGCAACAATCTTCTCTTTTTTTCTCTTCTTTCTTCTTTTTTCCTTTTTTTCTTCTTTTTTTCTTTTTTTCTTCCTCCTCCTCCTCCTCCTCCTCCTCCTTCTTCTTCTTCTTCTTCTTCTTCTTTCTTTCTTTCTTTCTTTCTTACTCTTCTTCGTGTTATTTCTTGTCCTCGTTCTTTTTATCCTTTTTTCTCTTCTGACTCCTAATCCGACTCTTGTTGTATTTGTTGTTGTTGTTGTTGTTCTTCTTCTTCTTCTTCTTCTTATTATTATTATTATTATTAGTAGTAGTAGTAGTAGTATTAGTATTATTATTATTATTAGTAGTAGTAGTAGTAGTAGTAGTAGTAGTAGTATTAGTAGTATTAGTAGTAGTAGTATTATTAGTAGTAGTATTAGTAGTATTAGTAGTAGTAGTATTATTATTATTATTAGTAGTAGTATTAGTAGTAGTAGTAGTATTATTAATAGTAGTAGTATCGTTGTTATTATTAGTAGTAGTAGTTGTCTCGCCCCCTTTCAGTTCCCGCCTACCTGAGAAATCTTATATTGTTGCTTATTTTCTTATTCACCATCATAAACAGTCATGAACCCTTTTCCGTCCCCAGTTCGTGAAGGAGCAATTCGTTTACCTTCTTATCCCCTACCCTCCCCTCTACCCCTCTCTCCCTTTTTCCTCAACCATTGTTCCGTCCACGTGTAGTTCTAAAAGCCCCTTTTGTCGGTTGCAGCTCACAACCATCATCGACTGCCATAAACGCCCCAGCCCTGTCCCCCCTCTCGCCGCCGCTGCCTTTACTGCCGCTTGTTTTTATTCATACAGACAACAAAACAAAAAACAACTTTCTTTTCTTTATATAACAACAATTTTTCATGGCAATCGCGAATTTGTACGGCTATTGAGAAGCCTTTTATACCGCGGAGGAGCAGGATGTCACCGTTGTCCCCTCGACCGACCAATTCTCATCCATCCGTCACACAACAAAATATTCACCCACCAACAATACAATCACTGATTTTTTCGATCGGGCGAAGCAAAAATGAAGAAAGAACCCCCCCCCACCAAAAAAAAACAAACTTCCACGTGTCGTTTCGATCTTTGTTCGTTCCTTGATCGAAGTTGCAATCGCGATTAAAAACAGGAAACCAATCGCTTTCAAACTTGTTTTCAATTCCAGACAATTCTCCAATTCTTTGGTGGGCATCTCTTAATTTATTCAAAAATTGCATGTCCCTATTTACATGTCCCCCCCCCCCCCCGAAGACACAATTAAACACAACGTATGTTTTCATTTAAGGGATATACAGCTCCCCAAACAATGGGAACTCTGGATGGTTAAAAAAATAAAAATCGACCCAGTTAAGAAAGATCTCTCCTCATCTGACCGAGGACAGAACAGATACCACACTTTAATTCCAGCCCGAAAGCCAATCATTAATCTCATGTCAACTTAAATAAACTCTCACAGCATATATGAATTAATCTGGTCGCTAATTCTTCTCCGATTCTCCCGACCCGTTCCCTCAAACCATCATTGTCAGACATAGCTGTCGGCAAGTCCTCCGGATGGAATCAGGAGTCTTCTACAAGTTAGCCAATGAAGGTTTGTCTTCGGCACGGTAGTTTGGCGTTTTGATTACATGTTGTGAGAGAGTTGCAGGGCACGCATTCGTTTTACCCGCGCGACAGGTGATGCGGGTGTGTTTACATTTTTAGGGATTTAATTTGCATGCTTAAAAATGTATTGCTTTGACCCCGGGAAGTAAATGATATGAAAACACACACACAACACACACACATACACACACACCAGAATGCACAGAAACACCAAACTATTAAAAACAAATCCATTTTTTCAAACGAAAATAATATCTGAAGAGAGCCAAGATGCTCGAAACGCGTTATAAAATTATAAAATAATGAAATAAATAATTAAAAAAAAGTTTATTTCAATTTTTCGATGGCTGATGACATCTATGTAAAATTAACGAATAAGACCAAAAAACCATCTGCAGAAGTCAGCTTCTTCTTCTTTCGTGTGAATCAGATGATTCTGGTGTTGGCATTAGTTTCCCCGATGGTTTTTCTAGTTAGAAATCGTTCTGGAAAGACGTCGGGTACTTACGGGAGGGACTACGAGAAGGACTAAGTGAAAGTGATACTGTGGAACCAACTGAATTCGAACTTGGAACACCCAGGTCTTCAGCCCGTGTCGATATCCACCGTCAGACAGGCTTAAAAGCAGTAACAAAGTTTCATCACATTATTCAGTTAAGAATTATTTCCTTTGTATAATCAAATGCATCTGTGAAAAATATATTCGTTGGAATAAACGAAATTCCAATAGAACGTCACGAAATTACTTTCAAACGCATCACACGTGGGAACATCTCGTAAATTTAAAGTAAGGGTTAATTTTGTTGCAGAAAATAATGGAGTCTAAGGTGATTCATAAATAAAAGCTTAGGTTAATACTCATTACCTGGCCTCTACGATCAAACTATAGTATCTGTTCTGTACTATTGAGATCTTTTGTTCTCTCTCTCTCTCTCTCGCTCTCTCTCTCTCTCTCTCTCTCTCTCTCTCTCTCTCTATCAACTATCTCAATCTATCTATCTATCTATCTATCTATCTATCTATCTATCTATCTATCAACTATCTCAATCTCTTCATCTATCTATCTATCTATCTATCTATCTATCTATCTATCTATCTATCTATCTATCTATTTCTATCTTCCCCCTCTCTCTCTCTCTATCTATTTATTTATTCATTTCTAACTCTCCCTCTCTCTCTCTGTCTGTATGTCTGTCTATCTGTCTGTCTGTTTGTCTCTCTCTCTCTCTATCTATCTATCAACTATCTCAATCTCTTCATCTATCTATCTATCTATCTATCTATCTATCTATCTATCTATCTATTTCTATCTTCCCCCTCCCTCTCTCTATCTATTTATTTATTCATTTCTAACTCTCCCTCTCTCTCTGTTTGTATGTCTGTCTATCTGTCTGTCTGTTTGTCTCTCTCTCTCTCTCTATCTATCTATCTATCTTTAAGTATCTCTCTATTTCTCTCTCTCTCTCTCTCTCTGTCTCTATCTATCTATCAACTATCTCAATCTCTTCATCTATCTATCTATCTATCTATCTATCTATCTATCTATCTATCTATCTATCTTCCCTCTCTCTCTATCTATTTATTTATTCATTTCTAACTCTCCCCCTCTCTCTGTTTGTATGTCTGTCTATCTGTCTGTCTGTTTGTCTCTCTCTCTCTCTCTATCTATCTATCTTTAAGTATCTCTCTATTTCTCTCTCCCTCTTTCTCTCCCCTCCCCCTCTCTCTCTATCTGTCTATCTATCTATCTCTTTCTTTTGAGTACTCCCTCACTCTGGGTGCATGAATGATCCGAATCATCAACATCAATAAACATTCTTGTAAACTAACATCAGCGTCCGAGTGATTTTGTTTACAGACGATCATAGACCTACGTTCCAGACAACGGATAATATATAATATATAATACCATAAAAGCATATTTATTGATCAAACACACGAGCCAGTAAGATTAAATTGTCCTCATTTCGTCGGTTTAAACAAATCGGCGAATTCCGCATTCCTTGTTGATACGATAAAGAGTGGCGCAAGGATATTTTAATTGAGCACTTAGTGATAATCGCAACGAAAACTGCCCTGCTGACAAAATCGCTTTCCTTTGTAAATCTACTTATGAATTCGTTTTATTACAAAAGTTGAGGCAAAAGGTTTTGGAATCCCAATTCCCAATTCATTGACACGTAATGCACAAAAGCGCGAGGCAGGAAAAGGAGGGGGACTTGAACGAAGGAGGGACATGGGGGAGTGGCAGAAAGCGGGCATGCAGCAAAGGCATGAACTCGTCAGGGACAATGTTCAATAAAAGTCACGCGAAGAATCAACGAAACGTACTCGATACACAGAACTTGGTGAAGCGCGAAGGATTTTTCATGTCGACCAACAAATTGAAATAGACGAATGCCCAGGTGCATGAATGCCCGGGGGGTGAGGGTGCACTGATGGAACGGGGCACAACCTCTCGGTTCATACCTTTTGACGTTACCCGAAAACCCCATCACACCATAACGCCGCGCACCAGCAAACCGTGTAGCACTTGTCATTATGTAGACAGTGTTCAACAAAGTACAAGTCCTGACACGCCTTCCGCTTTCAAAGCATTTCCATATATATATATATATATATATATATATATATATATATATATATATATATATATATATATATATATATATATATATATATATGGGAAATGAAAAAGGAAAAACCAAGAGATGTTTTTTATATATTCATCAACGTTTCGTCTTTATTGTAAGACTTCCTCAGGATGATAATTTAAAAAAGAATGTTATCAAGTACATCGAAATATTGGGTTGACATGATGGGTTGATGAGAAAAAGTAGTAGCCGTACTTCTCTCAGCCTGAACCCTCGTACAGCGCTCTCAGTAGCCACGGCTACTACTTTTTCTCATCAACCCATCATGTCAACCCAATATTTCGATGTACTTGCATAACATTCTTTTTTAAATTATCATCCCGAGGAAGTCTTACAATAAAGACGAAACGTTGATGAATATATAAAAAACATCTCTTGGGTTTTCCTTTTTCATTTCCCATATATATATATATATATATATATATATATAATGAAGGAGAGTGGAAAGGAATTAGAGAAAGCAAAAGCCAAATCAAAATTCAATTCAAAAGTTCAAAGCAAGGTACATTCCGCAAAAAAGGCAATTTATTCAAGTTAAATTTTCCTTAAGCCAGGCTTTTCAAAGATCAAAATCTTATCATCAGAGGAAGTCGCTGGGATAGATAAGTTGGCAATGGCCAAGATTTAAAATTTGAAAAAATGAAATAAAATAAAAGTTGTAGGGAAGGAAACGTAGGGCAAAACTGTGCCAGGGTGCAAGAAAATGTCCGATTGCCAAAAAGTCCGGTGTCGAAGAGTCCAGCGGAGAGGATACGATGTAGATAGGTAGGTCGTTAGAGGCACGAGAAGTAATGAGAGAGGTTTCAAAGTTAAATTCCAAGAAGCCACAACTTCAGGTACGGCGAAAATAGAAAATCCAGGAAGGGTAAAAAGTCCAATAAGAGGTACATTCGATGATGCAGGCAGGCGTCAGAGGAGATTAAGATGTAAAATATTCGCCATTAAAGAAACTTCCCGGGCAGAGATGACAAAGGAAAGTGTTTTAAAGTGGAAAAAGGGGCAGTGAGAATATTTAAAGTCTGCCCAGTTGAGAAAGCCGGCTATAAATGAAGAAAAGCAAAGACAGTGAAAACGAGAGTATAATATGCGACAAGTGGGCAAGGGAGGAAATGGGTAAGTGGTGTGTGGGAGGAGAAAGGGACGGGTACGAGGAAAGAGAGGGGGGAGGAGAAAGGGAGCGATGCGGTGAAGGAATGCGGATAAAACTAAGAGTGTGAAAGTGGGGGGGTGAAACAAAGTTGAAATTGGAAGTTAGCGCGAATTAGGATTCAACTAGAAAAGGGGAAGAAAGGAGTGGGGGTAAGTTAACGAATGTTAGGATAAGGGGTTAAAATATCAGAAAATGTATAAGAACAGAGTTCGGGGGTTTAGAAGTTTAATCAAATGACCTTAGAAATAAACAATGAGGCAAAATATATATGAAGGGTAGGACTAGGAAAATGAGTTAAAAATTAAAAGAGTAAAGATAAAAAATAAAGATAAAAATAGTATAAAAAGTAGAAATAAGAAAATAAAAGAATAAAGAATGAAAAATAGATAATAAGATTAGTCTTAAGCTCGCAGGGAAAATTGAGGATTGACCGAAAGAATAAAAAATTAAAAAATTAAAAAATTAAAAATAAGATACTAATAATAGAATGAGGGAAAAGTCGATAAGATTGGAGCTCAAGAATGAAAATTAAAATAAGGAAAAAGAAAAAAGAAAAACAAGACCTAGAGAGGATATCCGGAATGGGAGTCTCCAAGGTGGAAAAGATTATGGGTTAGTAAATAAGCAGTTACGGGATGCTAGTTCAAATAGATATGGGAAAATATAAACTTTGAAATTTTAATTTAAAAAAAGTTATATGGAGGTTAATTAAGAAAATTGTTAAATAGGTTAGTGAAGGCTGGAAGAGGTAAGAGATATACAAGGTTAAAAAAGTGACAAAGGATTAAGCCAGAAGGAGAGTGGAGATCGCAGTTACAAGTAAATACTATAGGGGTTAAAAGATGTAGAGCTAGGGCGGGTTGGGGGTTGAGTAGTTTGAGAGAGATGTGCGAAGGGCGAGGTAAAACAAGGGGGGAAATAATCGAGGCTATTAAAAAAGTGAGAAGAATTAAAAACAGGAGGGGAAGAATAATTAGAGTGCACAGTGGAAGCAGTAAGGAGTTCGATATCGAGGTGTGCAAATGGGATATGGAGTAGATAAGGCTAATCAACAAGTAAATAAAAGGGCTAGGATAATATGAATAGAGTGGGTTAGTTATCACGTTGAAAGGGAAAAGAAAAGAAAGAAGAATGGAAGTGTTGAAGGGAAGCGGACGAATGCATTAAAAGAAGTTAAACGGGAAAGAAAATGGAAAGCCAAATAAAGTTATACAGTTAAGGGGGTTAAGTGGAAAGATTTAGGGGGTAATGGAAGAAAGGTGTTAAAACTAAGGGAAATGCGAAGCTAACGAAGTTTATGGGTAATTTTATTAAGTTAAGAGAAGGTTAAAGGGATGAGGGAGATATAAGTAGAGATTAAAGAACAACAGGAATTAGAACTATCATAAAGGGGTTTCGAGATGTAAGGAGGGAAAATCCGAGATGAAGGGAGGGTATTTAATCAAATGGGGGAGGGGTGTCTGGGGGATTATTATGGTTGCTATACCTGAATTTACGTTTATGCCTGCAACTGGAGATAAGTTCATTTTTAGAATTAATAATATTTTTAGATTTAGTAGCAGTAGCTATCATAAAGGTTTCCAGAGTACAAAGTTGGCAATGGGATGCTCCAGGGGTATATGATTTGGACTTTTTAAGTATTGACCAGTGAAGTGAATAGGGAGTATTTTTGAGATTGAGGTTTCTAATTAGATTGGAAAGTGAAGTGCCTGTGCTGTTATCGCTGCTATTTTTAAAGGAATATATATGGTTAGAGATCCGGGTCTTTATGGGGAAAGAGGACGCCCCAATATATGTGTGTATCTTGAAGGGTGGTGCTATAGTTGCATTGAGATTACTAATGGTATTAGAAGAGATTTGGGTTTGGAGATCCAAGTTATGCGAGGAAAGTTGTTTGGAGAAGTGGGGTGGAGCGGATATGGGGGAAATGTGAGTTGGCCCATGAGCACTATTTATTATTGGGGGTGCTTGGTTAGAGGTATGGCTGTATAAGCGGGAGTTTAGAGTAGAAGCGGATTGGGGTTGCGGGGAGATCCGGAGTTCGGGTGGAGTATGGGAACTGTGATTACTCACAACATTGGTGGAGCGAGGGAATTGTTTAACAGTACAAGCGTATATTACGTCCTTCTGTACACAGTTGTTGTTAAGGGGACAATCTCTAGGTTTACGGCAGTTACAAGTGGTGAGGGATGTGGTGGGTGGTTGCTGCTGGATATGTTTGATTTTCCTATTGTTAGAGGTTATGATAGTTTGTTCAATATTGGGCATAGTAGAGTATGATATTTTAATAGAATTTTTGTTAAGGATAGTGCTATATCTGTGGGGATGCTTAAAGGATCTGTCTAAGATTTGGAAAAATTCTTTAGGTATATTGGTTTTAACATTACTGCTGAAAGGCGGATTAAACCAAATGTTATTCTTTCTTCTAAGTTTTTTTCTTTGTTTATGCGAATGTGGGTCTACCCGATTATCAATATCTTTAGTTCCTATGGGCTTATTAGAGTGTGTTTTGATTATCTTAGGTGCTGATGAGTTAAACTTTTTATTTCTGTGTGTGGTCATGTTGTGAGTAATAATGCCTGAAGATTTGTTAACTTGAGTAAGGGGGTTGCAGTTATATTTAATTTTGTGATTGTAGCCTGAGTTAAGCAAAGCATTATTGTAAAAGCTAGCTATCCTGGATATTGAGCTGTATACTCTTCACAATAGGGTTTTACCTTTCCTAAAAGTTCGCTTTTAGTACACCTCTTTATATATATATATATATATATATATATATTTATATATATATATATATATATTTATTTATTTTCGTACAGAAAAATTAGTACAAAATTTTCAAGCACAGAAGGACTTAGCTATCCGGCTCTCTTCAGCTTATGACAACAGAAGCTGCAGAGAGCCGGATGGCTAAGTCCTGTGCTTGAAACCGACGGTACGAATGTTGTACCAATTTTTCTGTACCAAAATAAATGAATATTACGCTCTTAATTTTTAACTTTAATTCTTAATTAATCGAGCACTCTGCTGGGATTTTTCCCGCTATATTACAAAGAAATTATATATATATATATATATATATATATATATATATATACTCAGGGGTTATTTTTACTCGCTACTTCAGTTTTCGTTTTATAGCAAATGCCCCCGTTGTGATAACTCCCCACTTATAAATTTGCACCACTTCTATTTTTTCTCACGAAGATTAAAATCAAGATATAATGCTAGTACACCATATGTGTAGAATCTTTATTCCAATTTTTATCAAAATCCGTTACATGATTTCGGTTCTAGACAGTGTCTAAAATTTAAGGTTTAAGCTTAAGGGATCTTAAGAAGAAATTACAATTCAGGGAATCTTGCTTAATTGGGGTCTAATGAATATGGATCGAAATTCAATGCAAATCTGATATATTTAAATGTTCTAATGGAAGTGTGTGCCAATATTATGCCCCCTAAAAAAAACATTTAAAAAAAACTCCCCCAAAAGTGAAATTTGGGACATATTTATTTCCTGATTACTAATACCTATTGTTACAATTTCACGAAAATGAGAGCCCTTTAAAAAGGAGTTCGTTTATTGCTAATCGCCTGAGGCGAGCCAACCGGAGAATGCCGACGGAGCTGCTAAGGCAATTTTTTGTTCGGACAGAGGGCGCTCCCTCTGAGGGAGTTGATTTCAAATCCCACTTTCCAGACTTTGTGTCGCATCTTCCCGCCGTGGGTGGGAGTAGGGTAGATAAACAAACCAATATAAAATCTATTCCTCAAAATTTGACATGGAAAACCAATGGTGATGTATTTCCTGAACGATTTCACAAATACACCGACGGCCTGAGACACGACGACGTTATTAGTTGTTGAGATGCTTTTGCCATGCGCGAACAGCCAACCGTTTTAGATTTTTGTTTTTGCTGTGATCAAATCTGCATTTTTGTTGGCGACTTTTTAGAGAAATCCCTTACGAATGCACGCTGCACAGGATTGTTCGACTATCCGAGCGTCCGCCAACTCATAAAACGCTTTTCTCTTCCAGTGAACGGCATTTTCCCCACCTGTAAAGATAAACTCATTAAACATTAAACGTAACACCTTTTCGCACAAATGCTTATCTGAATTATCTCTATTTCTCATTCGACGTTTTTTCTGCCAACTCACTCTTGAAATATTTCTCCCACTTTATGTCTCCCTCGTCAGACAACTGTTGGGGTATGGTGTCCAGGTGTCTGCTCCAGATCTAATACGTCATATCCAGCATCTGGAGAGAGTTCAAAGACTGGCGACTCGAATGGTGCAGGGTCTATAGGATTTGCTCTATGGAACCCGACTAAATTTTTTTTACTATGTCTCCCTTGAGCGCCGACGATTATGAGGGGGATCTCATTTAAGCCTACTATCTCCTCAGTGGTCATTACGATATACTTAAGGGGCTATTATTCATGCCTGCACCAGAAAGGGGTCTACGCGGACACCCTATGAAATTATTACACTGCCGATTTCGAATGAACTGGGGAAGGGCCGCCTTCTCAATCAGGATCCCTGTACCTTTGAATAGTCTCCCAAGACAGGTAATAAATGCGCTAACAACGCAGAAATTAAAGATGAATTTTGACAGGTGCTAGGCTACTGTATCCTCTTCTATGTAAATTTCTACCATCCTTTCCCTACATGGCAACTGAAATATGCTTGTTTGAGTTTTTCCTACTGCGGATATTGATTGAATTGAATTGAATAGAGTTGAATTTAATTGTAGACTATGTGAGAGGACCTCACTAGTCAGTTGGTCAGTGGTTAGTTATTTGTCAACTGTCGTTGGGCCATTTTATGCCGAAAACGTCCATAGGATTGGTTTGTAGATTCATTTTTGTTGTAGGAAAATATTTTGTAAAGAAATAGTCTGTACATGATGGGTACTACTACAAAGGGTCGGAGTGGACCTGGGAGTACTACATGCCTTTCCTCTAACAAGTCACAATCAATTAAAATACAGAAAGAGGTTTAGGCGGACACAACAAGAAAATATTTTATCAACGATTTCGATTGAACCGAAGGAGGGACGCATTCTCAATCAGGATCTCTGGACCTTGGAATAGTCTTCCAAGGGAGGTAATAAATGTGCCAACAACGCATCAATTCAAGGTGAATTTGGACAGGTGCTAGGCTACTGTATCCTCTTCTGTGTCAATTTCTACCACCCTTTCCTTACATGGCGACTGAAATATGCTTGTTTTAGTTTTTGCAAAATTGATTGAATTGAATTGAAGTTTTGATTTACTCCTCTCCAGGAGTTAGGCACAAGGCCAGTTTTTATCTTACTCCCATAAGTAAGATGTGACCCAAGGTCGGGTCGGGAAAGTGGGGTTTAAAAATTGCCTGGGCAGCCCCGTCGGCATTCCCCGGTAGGGGCGCCTCAGACAGTAAGCAATAAACTTACTCCTCCCCAAAGAGGGGAGGCAAAGCCTGGGAGGGTGGACCTCCTAGAACTACACAGGACAGACCCATAGACCAGCGTAAATCAAGCCCCGAAGGCCAAGACAATACCAGTCTATGGGGTGCAGTATCCATCGGAACAGATACTACACTTTGATCTTAGCCAAATTGAATTGAAGTCATCTGATCGGAAACTGACAAATATATAAGATTGCAAAATTACATCAATTTCTTTTAAAACTCTGTATATTTTTCGACTAGCAAACGTAACCAACTTTGCCAAACGGAGTTCATGGAATACCAAACATCTTAACCGCTTAACCGTGATATTATTGTTCACCATGATACAAATGACCGGAACATGACATTTGCGTCCGTTTTTATAACAGAAAGAGGCAACTGGTGCACAACTTCCACATGGATTCGTCAAGAAATCAGTCGGAATTCCGTTAAGAAACGGACAACTCTCGTCCACAGTCTCGAACAAAGAATTCATCAGAGCGACTTCATGCATGTGGGCGTTAGGGTTAGGGTTAGGGTTAGGGTTAGGGTTAGGGTTAGGGTTAGGGTTAGGGTTAGGGTTAGGGTTTCCGGTTAAGACTTTCTTTTCGAAGACACTCTAACTGACAAAGAAAACAGGTTTTTTAGTATAGAAGAAAAATGTTTAATTATTTAAAATCATGCTAACACACCTGGACGAATCTACTGATTGCAAATATATAAGCAGATATACACACAGACATCTTTGATTACTCTCTATATTAATAACATTATGTGATTAGGAAATCGTGTATTCTGGGAAATCTATAATAGTGTGATTAAAAATGGTCAATCAACAATTCCCTCACTATCCAACCACCATGATGTCAATTCCACGACATCAGGTAAGGCTAAATTGCTTTTCCAGCGATTTGCCTTAAACTTCACCTTGAACACAACAAACCACCCTCTGCCTACAGAAACCACACTAGTTGATCTGATCACCTTTTCCCATATCCTGGATAGCAAAAGAAACATTGACACCTCAAAAACATGGAGACCAGATTAATAGTCATAAATAAATGCTCTGCTAAGCTGGCCCCTGTCTTTTCCAAACTCTACAACAAATGCATAACCAAATCTGACTCTACTGATTGCTGGAAAATGAACTGTCCCGCAAAATTATCGCCACATTAGTTTTCTCCCGCTCTTCACTAAAATCTTTGAATCATTAATAAATCTAACCCTAACCCTAACTACATCGGAAATGCTAAACATCTTTCTGACCAACAGAATGAATTTAGACAATCACGTTCTACTGCGGATATTCTAACGGTCATCTCTGAACGCATACATCATACACTGGTTAATACAGATGAAGATAGGACGGTAGCGCTAATCCTGGCTTGAGGTACTAACTGATCTAGCCGCACTGAAGAGCTGTGATACAGCGAAACAGTCTTATGTGGATGACTATATGAAGCTCCCTCCCTGGGTAGAGATTATTTGTAAGGATATCGCCAACTGCCATTAGCTTTAAGGCATAGCTCATTAGGTAAAACTAATTCGAGCTCCCGGCACTTGACAATGTTTACATTGAGATATCACTTACATTTAGTCAGTGTCGTCTGATAGCGCAGGGGTAGGAGCGCCAACTGTCAGCTCGACGGTTGAGTTTCAATCTAATTGAGGCACTAACTGGTCTAGCCGCACTGAAGGGCTGTGATACAACGAAATAGTCTGTATGAGGATGACTATATATATATATATATATATATATATATATATATATATATATATATATATATATATATATATATATATATCCAAGGCCTTTGACTAGGTCTGACATGAAGGTCTTCCTAAGGAAAATTATTCGTACGTTAGATGAATATTTAATATAATCAGATCTTCTTAGCTAAAAGAAAGATTCAGGTCGTTCTCGATAGCCGGACATCCAAACACCATCCCATTAATATGGGTGTGCATCAGGGATCAATACTTAGACTTGTATTATTCCTGATCTTCATAAACGACCTCCCTGATGCAATCGCGTCTAAGATGGGTATATTTGCTGATGACACCACACTCTATCCTAGACAAGCGCGCAAATCGAACACCCACATATCCAAGGTGATCCTTAGAAAATTACTTCTAGTCTATCGTTTAATCGGACCAAAAATGGATGTAATATTACCAAGACAAAGCTCCTTTTCAAAAATGGATGGTAACATTTAATGCTACCAAAACAAAGCTCCTTTCCTTTAACAATTATCAAAAAAACTTTCCAACCACCGATTGTCATGGCTGATAACACCCTTCCCGAGAGCCCGACGTTCAAACTACTCGGTCTAACATTTACAGACAACATGAATTGGAATAAATAAATACATCGAAGATTCTGCCAAGTCTGCTGCAAAGAAGGTGGGCTCCCTATACCGGGCTAGAAAACTTCTCACGCCTCCTATATCTTTAAAAAGCCACCATTCGCCCATGCATGGAGTTTGTCACATATGGGCTGGTGCACCATACATTAGTCTCTCCCTCTTGGACCGAGTCGAAAAATGTCTTCGACCTAATAAATCCCGCACTGTCTACAAAGCTCGAGCCCCTGTCCCAACACCATATTATTGCATCTCTGCGCTTGTTTATCAAGTACTTCCACGGAATGTGCTACGATAAACTTACTGCACTTGCACCCCTTAGACGTACATACCCCCGACAAACTCGACTAACAGCAAAATCCCACCCCTTCACTGTAGAGGTCTACGGAAAGCTTTCTACTCTAATGGCTTCATTTCTTCGGACCACTTGCCTTCAGAAATCCCTTCCGCCCACTATTTCCCCAGACTGTCTCAAATTTAAATGTAATTTCGAACAAATATCTTGCTGCACAGCTCCCCACTTAGGATGGCCTCCTATAAATCCGGCCCCAAATCACAGTAAGCCCTTTTCGTCTCAATAGAAATGTGCCTTGTTCGCGGTATAATATGGCAATGACTACTACTACTACTACTACTACTACTACTACTACTACTACTTCTACTACTACCAATAATAATAATAATAATAATAATAATAATAATAATAATAATAATAATAATAAGTTGTAGAAAGTCGAGCAGGATGAGAAGACCAAGGAGAGACAGCACAAACCAGACCTCCACTGGAAGAGTGCGGAGAATGTTGGGACCTTGGGGAGACTTATTGCCACCCAAATCCCAGAGAAGACCAATGGTCCTTACCAGCGAGAAATCAATGGTAAAAGGCTGTTGCGATACCGCATCGTTATCGAAAAGAGGTGAAGAATACTGGAAATCTGGGGAGGCTTGTTGTCACTCAGATTCCAGGGTATACCACTGGTTGTTGTTGGTGAGCAATCACTGACGATGATCTGTGTGAGAACTAGTGAGTACGAATAATAATAATAATAATAATAATAATAATAATAATAATAATAATAATAATAATAATAATAATAATAATAATAATAATAATAATATGAGATATACTAGGAAAATGGCGTCAGGCGCATTTGCGATTCTCTGAAATGACATATAGCTGAATTTGTGAGATTCGTTTTTATTTAACAAAATGGAGTCGGCGCGTCGTAAAATTTAAATCCTGTATTTTCATCAGCATTTTGTGTGAAACATTTTTTTAAAAATCGGTTAAATCTTTTTCTTCTTCTTCTTTTTCTTCTTCTTCTTCTCTCCTTCTCTTTCTCTCTTTTTTTCTCTCTCTTTCTCTCTCTCTCTCTTTCTCTCTCTCTTTCTCACTCTCTCCCTCTTTCTACCTTTCTCTCTTGCTCTCTCTTTTTCTCACTCTCTGTCCTCTCTCTCTATTTCTCTCTCTCTCTCTTTCGCTCTCTCTTTCGCTCTTTCCTTTCTCTCTCTCTCTCTTTCCTTCTCTCTCTTTCTCTCTCTCCTCCTCCCTCTCTATCTCTCTTTCTCTCTCTCTTTCCCCTCTCTCTATCTCTCTTTTTCTCTCTCTCCCAGTATAGCTTAGATAGAGATAGCACATCAACACTGAGAATCAAATGTGTATATGTATATATTCATGTATCCGTCTATGTCCTGTTTTATGCAGTAACGAGTCCCCGCTTATCAAGGCCCATAGGCCACTCGAGGATAAGGGTTAATGAATTTGTAAGGAGGACAGTGGAACAACCGCGTGAAGATTACTATCAATGGTTAAGACTGGCCATAAATTTGATTATTTAAGAGGACGGCTCAACAAAAATTTGTTAACATTAGACTTGAAAACAACCCTGTTGTAGTCAGCTGGGAAGCAGCACAGTGGTATTGTGTTCAATAAACGCATAGGTCTTGGAAAGAAACTTCTCTCATGGAAGTTCTGTTTAGTGTTAGGAACACAGAGGGGGGGGGAAGGAAAATTATCTACAGTTGTTTGTAGCTGGACGAGTTCTTGTTGTTAATGTTTTACTGGAGGAACCATAGATTGGAGCTCAGTCGAGCACCTACCATAAAAATAATGATAGAGCAGAGAAAGACTAGCAACTATCAATGTGTCTTCTGTGAGAAAGAGGCTGTTAGGAAGAGAAGAGGGCATCCCCTACTACGTTACTACATGAAAGTAAACATGTGGTATTTGATCCATGGACCGAATATCTACATGTGATGTGTGTGTATTTATGTATGCGTGTGTATCTGGCACAGCGTGAGTAGGTTTTGTTTATACAAAGTTGAAGATACGTCTTCGACAATCAGTTCGACAGAGTCTGGGACATTTTGAATAGATGATAACCTTGCATCTATCGGGCCGAGGTATGGTCCTGTGCAGTTTCTAGGGAGTCAACCCTCCCAAGCTTTACCTTCCTTCTTAAAAAATGGGTTTAGTTAATTGCTGATCGACACAGGCGTCCCTAGCGGGGAATGCCGACGGGGCTGCTAAGGCATGTTTGACGGCCAGAGTGCGAGGGAGGTAAATATGTAGCTGAAAGAAAACTTGCAGTATCTGAGCGTGAGTTTGCATAAATAAAATTTGCACATGTCATGTGTGTGTATACAATAACATCGACGCGACTTACAAGTGTTTGCTTTCTCGATTTTCCCTTACAGAGGGTGACCATTGTTTCTTATGTAAAGAAAAGAACGCCTTCTTTAGTCTGACATTCATGTTGATTTTATTCTCTAATGGTTGATATCTAGTACGCCTCTTCCATTCACATCTCTCTCTATCCTCCTCTCTCAAACACACACGCACACACTTATTTTGTTCAATAAGAAAAACAACTTATTATTTACTTATCATATATATATATATATATATATATATATATATATATATATATATATATATATATATATATTACTATTTTATGTATCCACATAACATTTTATAAGGAGATATATTGTTTTTATGTTTCAGTAGTTACTACAACAGTGCTCGATACGTGAGTAGAGCTAGGTAGTAAGTTATAAAAATATATCTATGGCAATTAAGCTACACAGAGGCTCCCGCGTTTCATCCCCGGGGGGAATCTTCAGGTTAAAATGCTTGAAGATTCCCCCACCACCGGGGATGAAACGCGGGAGCCTCTGTGTAGCTTAATTGCCATAAATATATTTTCAAAACTTACTATATTATATATATATATATATATATATATATATATATATATATATATATATATATATATATATTAATGATAATAGAATTAACGATATCGTAAAGTGATCTATCGCGATAAAGTAAAGCTTTGAGTAGAGCTATCAATTTAAAGAAGGAAAGATGAAGATGAAAAATTGCATAAAATTACATAAAATTGATACAAATTTTATTACATCGAAAGTTCAGATGCAAGGAGTTAGATTAATCCTTAAACCATGGTTTTTCAAAGATAAAACTCTTCTCGTCAGAGGCTAAAATTTGGTAATGTAGTATTTATAATAAATAAATATTACCTGTTCCATTTCACTTTGAAAATTGAAGAAGAAATAAATAGAAAGGTTGGTGATAAAGAAATAAATGTCCGGGAAGGAAAAATTGTGGCAGTATTGAGTATATATATATATATATATATATATATATATATATATATATATATATATATATATATATATATTGGCGTGTTTTATGATATAAACTTATTATTACTACTATTATTACGATAACTTTTATTATTTCGTACTCGCTAGGAGTCCTCACACAAGTCCCTATTTACTTGCCTCCCCACGAGGGCAGAGGTTACACAAGGTCAGTTTTTTAATGTGGAAAAATCCAGCTTATAAAAACGGGCCAATCTGTATTGGGATAGAAATTTTTTTTAAAGGCCACAGTCTAGAAGGATTTCTCTTTCACTGATCGAGGACGGAAAAGATAAAATGTAGGATCAGAACAGATACTACACGTTGCTGCTAGCCAAAAAGACGAGTCATTACCAAGAGTCGCTAATTGGCAAACGCAGGTGGTGTTGTCTGGAATCCGAGTGACAGTAAGTCTCCCCAGATTTCCAGTTCTATCTGCTTGTTTTGATTACCATTGCCAATCACTTTGCGTTGTTGCCCTCGCTTTTTCGAATGCATTTGCTATAGTCTGTCACGCTTAAGTTTGAAATAGTATTTTCTTTAGTCTGTCACGCTTAAGTTTGAAATAGCATTTTCTTTCGTCTGTCACGCTTAAATATGAAATAGCATTTTCTTTAGTCTGTAACGCTTAAGTTTGAAATAGCATTTGTTTGTCTGTGATAATAGAATTTTCATCGGTAAGTCACACTTAGAATTGTCGTTGGTCTGTCAACTTTACGTGCTTGCACTTGCTACTAACCCTATTAATTTGACAGCGATTGATAGATAGATAGATAGACAGATAGATAGATAGATAGATGGATAGATAGATAGATTGATAGACAGACAGATAGATAGATAGATAGATAGATAGATAGATAGATAGATAGATAGACAGACAGACAGACAGACAGACAGACAGACAGATAGATAGATAGATAGATAGATGGATAGATAGATAGACAGACAGACAGACAAATAGATAGATAGATAGATAGATAGATAGATAGATAGATAGACAGATAGATAGATAGATAGATAGATAGATAGATAGACATACAGATAGATAGATAGATAGACAGATAGATAGATAGATAGATAGATAGATAGATAGATAGATAGATCGTCAGTATCCTGACTTCCACATTTCCACCCCTCTTTTATTCTCTATCTCACTCTGTGTCTCTCCTTTTCTCTCAACACCACTTCTGACCTCTGCAGCTGCGTCCAGTCGGCCTGGTAAGACCACTCTATTCGGGTCCAGTATCGCTGACGTCTCATATCGTCGAATATCGCTGATGGCGGCGAAAATATTACTATGCGTCAGGGGCCGGGGTTCGTTACTATAAAAATCCCAGAAAGAATTGCCACGAAAGAGACGAGTCAACCTTTTCTCGTCGACTGTGGGTGGCATCCAATTCCCTTCCCTCCATGGACTCTGGATTGCTTGTACACTTTCAGATAAGTATCAAGTTGTCATAAAACAATCCTTACAAATATTTCCCCTTTGTCGGATTTTAGGGAGGAGTGAGGAAAGGGGGGGGGGGAATAGAATTTGGATAAAAAGCTAGATAAAAATCCTTGTCGAATAATAATCTTGGAGTTAGCGCGGGAACACGTATATATATATATATATATATATATATATATATATATATATATATATATATATATATATATATAAGTAAGTTACTGCAGTTTTGAAAATGTCGTGAATTTATATCAATACGTGTTCGCGCGCAATATATATATATATATATATATATATATATATATATATTAGACATGTGTCGTTAAATACCACGGAGTTTTCTTTCTTTATGACCTTTTTAGTCAATTTCTCGACTCGGCGAGCGATTCTTCCGGTTTCTGGTAATAATTGATGGATCATGGCGCCTAATGTTGTTTCTTGGGCCATTCCTCGAGCGCTTTCGGTCTCGCGACCGTCTTCAGGATGGTTGTCTGTTGTTGTTGTTGTTGTTGTTTGTAGAGAGCCGTATTTATGATTTTAATAAAAAATAATAACACTACTAACTCCCCCTAAGCTAACCAAACGTACTCTTTTTGTTCCAATACCCATTCGAGGAATGTTTCCCCAAGACCAAAACAGACAAACACAGTACTTATATTGGCCATACCACTACAATCCTCTCCCGACGCCTTACGCATCACTTAAACGACACTAGTGCCATCCAGCGACACATTACCACACATAAAAAAGCATAAAACCAACCGAACTAAGACAAATATTAACAACTAACACTAAGATCATACATAAAAACAATTGCACCAACAGACTAAAAATCTTCGAAGCCCTACACATAAAAAAATTACAACCCGCAATTAATAAAATAGCATTCACCACCGGTACTAACGCCTTATCAGTCTTCAACAATTAAAACACAACTATAATAATAATTAAAATAATAATCATAATAGATAAAACACAAAATAAATAAAAACAAATCAATAAAAATTAAAAACAAAACAAAATTACAATATATATATATATATATATATATATATATATATATATATATATATATATATATATATAATGGTAATAATCCAGGTGAAAACATCCACAGGGTAGTAATCCAAAGAATTTCAACCGGGTTTATAAAAAGTGCTCAATATCAAATAGAGCTTTATATATGATTATTTTTATTTACACAGACATGTACAAAATCTGCGACACTGGCATGTCGATGTTATCGATCAACAGTTATTATAAACTGAGATCTCATCAGGCAGAGTTAGAATCCGATCTTAACCACAGATCATATTTGGAGAGTCGAAGCCATCATCCCATTCACTTCGCTTCCTTTGAATGAGACAGACAACTGTTGATAACGCCATAACTGCAAAGAAGGTGGGCTCCCTCTACCGTGCCAGTAAACTTCTCACACCTAACATTATCCTATATCTCTATAAAGCCACCATCCGCCCAGGCATGGGGTATTGTTGCCACATCTGGGCTGGTGCATCATCCGCTAGTCACCCCCTCTTAGACAAGGTCCAAAAAAGAGTTGCTAACTTGATAGGTCCTTCACTATCCACCAAGCTCCAGCCTCTGTCCCATCGCCGCAATGTTGCATCCTTGTGCTTGTTTTACAAGTACCTCAATGGATTGTGCTTAGATGAGCTTGCTGCTCTGGTCCCCCCACGACGTAAATTCACTAGACCAACCTGACAATCTGCCAAATTCCATCCATACACTGTGGAGGTCCTTAGATGCCGTAGAGCTTTCTACTCCAAAAGTTTCTTTCCTCGTGCTGCTGGACTCTGGAACTCCCTCCCTGCTTCCTGTTTTCCTGACGTTACTGACATGCAGAAATTTAAAACTAATGTAAACAGACATCTCGCTGCGCAGCTCCTAATTTAGGTTGCCCCCCTTTTTTTCTCAGTAGCCCCTTACATCTACAGTGGCGGCCTGCCTTGTTTGGGGTGAACTATGATAAAAAAAAATTTTTAAACCCAAATCATGATTTTCATTTTTTTTTCTTGTTCACGTAAACAACCGAAGTGTTGACACTTTCTGACGACTCAAAATTTATATTCTGTATGATTTTTCTACGTTGCTTTGTTCATCCTAATGCTACAATGAACGGCTGTACCACTTGATATGGTTGAATTGATATCCTCTTCCTTCCTTTCCATAAACTTCTCGGATCTCCAATATTATCTGACTCCTGGCTCAGGGATCATCCTCCTTTTGCGTAATATATGCGTCCTCGCATCCCGATTTGATAGCTTTGTCCGTCGATCTGTCACGCTTTGGTTTGAAATAGAATTCTTATAGTTAAACACGCAGACCGAATTAGCGCACCTGATTCTAGCTGCGTCCAAACATCCCTATAAGACATCCAATCTTTCTGTAGGTCCGTCACACTTAATTTTTCAGCAGGATTTAATGGACGCATCTTATTTTAGCTACGTCCAAACATCCCTATAAGACATCCAATCCTTCTGTAGGTCCGTCACACTTAATTTTTAAGCAGGATTTAATGGACGCATCTTATTTTAGCTACGTCCAAACATCCCTATAAGACATCCAATCCTTCTGTAGGTCCGTCACACTTAATTTTTAAGCAGGATTTAATGGACGCATCTTATTTTAGCTACGTCCAAACATCCCTATAAGACATCCAATCTTTCTGTAGGTCCGTCACACTTAATTTTTAAGCAGGATTTAATGGACGCATCTTATTTTAGCTACGTCCAAACATCCCTATAAGATATCCAATCTTTCTGTAGGTCCGTCACACTTAATTTTTAAGCAGGATTTAATGGACGCATCTTATTTTAGCTACGTCCAACCATCCCTATAAGACATCCAGTCTTTCTGTAGGTCCGTCACACTTAATTTTTAAGCAGGATTTAATGGACGCATCTTATTTTAGCTACGTCCAAACATCCCTATAAGACATCCAGTCTTTCTGTAGGTCCGTCACACTTAATTTTTAAGCAGGATTTAATGGACGCATCTTATTTTAGCTACGTCCAAACATCCCTATAAGACATCCAATCTTTCTGTAGGTCCGTCACACTTAATTTTTAAGCAGGATTTAATAGACGCATCTTATTTTAGCTACGTCCAAACATCCCTATAAGACATCCAATCTTTCTGTAGGTCCGTCACACTTAATTTTTCAGCAGGATTTAATGGACGCATCTTATTTTAGCTACGTCCAAACATCCCTATAAGACATCCAATCTTTCTGTAGGTCCGTCACACTTAATTTTTTAGCAGGATTTAATGGGCGCATCTTATTTTAGCTACGGCCAAACATCCCTATAAGACATCCAATCTTTCTGTAGGTCCGTCACACTTAATTTTTTAGCAGGATTTAATGGACGCATCTTATTTTAGCTACGTCCAAAGATCCCTATAAGACATCCAATCTTTCTGTAGGTCCGTCACACTTAATTTTTCAGCAGGATTTAATGGACGCATCTTATTTTAGTTACGTCCAGTCATCTATATGAGAAGAGTCTATTTATCGTCTAGACGGTTAGGGTTAGGGTTAGGGTTAATTCGCGACGTAATCCTTGCTAGCCCCCCTGCGTGGGTGGAGCAAGCGTATCGATGGAGAGCTGAGGACATGGGGAACAATCATCAAGGAGGGCTTAGCTGAGCTTACAGGTTCACAGCTCAGAACCGCCGTGCAGGGCCACCATGGTTAGGGATATGGTGGAGGTCAAGGAGGAAGCCAGCTCAACTCGACCAGGGTGAACGCCCTTGCAACATAACAACAACAACATTTGTCGGTCTGTCTGTCACACTTAAGTTTGGAATATCAAATTCATCGCAAAACGCGCAGATTAAATGGATGCATCTTTAGAATGGATCTGTGTCTGTTTGAAACGGCGTTGGATGTTTCTGTTGCATCTGTAAGATGAGCCGACGTTTCCCCTCATAAAGATGTCTTCTATCTTGGGGAGATCTTGTGGACATCTGTCGCGCTGTCTTCGCCGGTGCGGAAGGCAAAACACACACACGGCAGATGGCAGAAACGAAGGCGACTTTTCATCTTCAATCAATTCGGTTCCCTTTGCACGTGGTTTTGTCGGCTTTTACCTTCATTCATCACAAAACGTTGGCAAAAGTTCATGAATGTTTCTTTCTGTTCATACGTGTCCTTATTTACTCCCCCCCCCCCCATCTCCCAATCGGCTGGTCGCTTTTTGATGTGGGGAAAATCCGGCTCCACAGCATCTCTGGATTTCGACAAACACAAAAATTGCATCAGTATAGAAGAATTTCGGGCATTTATAACGACAACTAACAGAACGAAAAAAAGGGGCGAAAACAACAAATAGGCAACAAATAAATGTTACCAAAGGCAAGATAAGTTACTCTTCCAACTACCTGGATAAATTTATTTGTGTTTTAACTTATTTTAAAGTGTTTTTTTTAGTTCAATTTAAAACTAGTGTCGAGACGTCATGTTAAAATCGAAAGCACAAAATGGCCCCATTTGATCACGTGACACTCCGACGCTAGTTTTAAATCGAACTAAAAAACGCTTTTAAACACAAATAAACTTATCCAGGTAGGTAAAAGAGTAACACATCTTGCCTTTGGTAACATTTATTCGTTGTATATTTGTTTTTTGTTTTTTCACCCCTTTTTTTCGTTCTGTTCGCTGTCCTTATAAATGCCCAGAATGTATTCTATTCCGAAAGAGCACAGAACAGAAACTACACTTTAGTGTTAGCTCAAAAGCCGCATAGATTGTCTTATCTCTGTCAATCCGCCTATCCATCCACGTGTGGTCAAATCTCACTCATATATATATATATATATATATATATATATATATATATATATATATATATATATATATATTAATTATTATCCACATTACGTATACGTTTCAGCCGGTCGCCCGATTCGAACTCGAAGCACGAGTCACATTTAATTCATTTTCGGGTGCTCTAACGACACGGTCAACTTTAACAGCTAAACAGCAAGCCGAGAAATAAATGCTATTTATGCCACATGAAGTGGACAATATAGTCAGCCGTCTTAACAGTGTTCAACAGATCACGTGGATAGGTACTTCGCATTTTAGCTTAGATTAGACAGCTTGTTCTATTTCTCTTAAAGGGGCCCATTCGAAAAAAGGGCTATCAATAATTATTTAATAATAAATATTTTGAATTAATATATATATAGTCTCGAAAGTTTCTCAACCATTAAAACTATATAAAAAAAACAAAAAAATTATATTAAAAAAAAAAACAAAAAAAAACTTATAGTCTCAAGTCTTCCAGTGGAAAATCACTCATGTAAGTCAATTTATTTTTTACAGTTATTATATTAGTTAGTTTCTAACACTATTTTAAGGGATCATCAGTTGTTTACCATGAAAAACTGTTTCGGGAATTTATATATATATATATATATATATATATATATATATATATATATATATATATATATATATATATATATGGCTGTGTTATTGGAATGCGTGGGTATTCCAATAACACAACCATTTGCAACACACTTAACAAACTAGGTATTCCGATATATATATATATATATATATATATATATATATATATATATATATATATATATATATATAAGAAACAAAGAGAGATAGTAGAGGATAGTGAAGCATCAGTGGAGTTCCAACGAGAGAAAAATGTATATTTAAAGAAGTGAGGCTACCAACATTTGTAAAAACTATTTTCAACAATTATTATTTGATACTTTTATAACGCGTTTCGAGCATTTATGCTCTCTTCAGATATTCTTTCTATTCGAAATATTGTTTTTATTTTTAACAGTTTGGCGTTTCTGCGCGTGTGGTGTGGGTGCGTGTGTATGTGTTTTCTTCTCTGGGTTTAAGTTATGTTTTGTTTGTTGTTGTTTTTTAAGTATGTGTGCTTCTAACTTTTATCTTTCCGGTCATCTTCGTGCGTAGTGATTGAGTACATTTTGGTATAGAATTGGCCTTAAGATTTTATGACTTTGTTGTCACTGGGTCCACGAGCACGTGTGTGTGCGCGTGTGTTTGTGTGCAGTTAATTTTAACTTGTATACGTATGCGCGTATACATATATATATATATATATATATATATATATATATATATATATATATATATATATATATACATATATATATATTTATATATTAATATTGTTATTTATACAAACGTGTGAATAGTTACACATCATTGAAAATGTTACGACAATTAGCTACGATCTCATCGTTCCAGTAGAACATGTACATTTCTCTCTCTCTCTCTCTCTCTATATATATATATATATATATATATATATATATATATATATAAAATATACATATATAAAATACATCATATATATATACATACATATAGTATATATATAGTCGGGCGTGACTACAATCGTTTCAGCTTGCCGATGATTCCACTGGGCACGGAGATTTACTAAAGATGTCTAAATCTGCCCTTTTGGATGAAACCGCTGTACATTGCTGAAATATGTAATATACAGTATCTAAATAAATTATATTAGCTCTCTTATATGATCGAGCACTTTATTTGATTTCTTTTCATATACAACCTGACACACACACTATATATATATATATATATATATATATATATATATATATATATATATATATATATATATATATATATATATATATAAGTAAATTTCGTGTACAACAGAATCGTAGGATCAATTTTAGAGGAAGAATTATTTTTATCAATGAAACAGACGAGTGGGGAAAAAAAGGAAAATTGTTAAAATTATCTTAAGGCGTTATCGTCTGACCCTCTGAAAGGAAACGTCAGAATGGTAAATTAAAAACTAAAAGTCGAATGAGATATAAGGGGAAAAACTTATTTCAGTTGGAGGAAACGATTGAGAGGAAAAAAAAAGGTAAATCTCTCAACGTTATGGTGGCTTTGAATCATTAAAGATCTCCAACTGATGCTTCAAAATCTTTTGTCTAGGTCGAGAGTTGTTAATAACTAACGCCTCAATAATATTGAGATGGTAGTTCGACCTGGCACTGTGTAAAACAGAAAACCACCCATCGGAATAGTTGTCAGAACACCTATTTGTACTAACGAGGTGATTACCGATGGCTGATTCCTGTGCCTGAAAATTCCCGGATGATCTCGAAACCTTGTGTAAACGAATATCACGTGGTATGTGTTGGGATATTCTAAATTCTAATCTTTGGGATGTCTTGCCAACATAGTCAGCTCCACACTGACACATGAATTTATAAACAACAGAATTCTTTTGAATGGCTGGCAAAACATCCTTACGAAAAGAAGAGAAAATGGTTCGAGTCGTGTAAACTACTCTCAACATGGTTGCCGGAAAACAACGTTGAGTAGAAGAAGAAATCCTTTTAACAATATCAAGACCGTACGAACCCAACCATGGGAGTTTCAAATAAATAGGGCAACGTGACGGGCCAATAAATTTACCACCATTAAATAAAGCAAATTTACGTGCAATGGTGCCTTTTATAGTATTGATGGGATATCCATTAGCAAGAAAAATATTAGTAATTTCACCAAGTTCCGCATCGAGTCGTGTTGGTGAACAAATCATAAGTGCTCGATGAGTGAGAGTACCAATAAGATTTATTTTTCTTGCTCTTGGGCGAAGGAAAACCAATTTAGATAAAGGCCTGTAAATGTTGGTTTTCTATACACACAGGTTTCAAATGATAAACCAGATTTAGACACTAAAACATCGAGGAATGGTAAGGAACCACAATCCTCGACCTCCATAGTGAATTGCAACGATGGATGCAAGTCACAAAGAAGACGAAGAAACTGTTCAACATCACTCCGTGAGGGAAAACAAGCAAAAGTGTCATCAACGTAACGTGTGTAGATTTACCATTTCCCCCCCCCTCTCAATCGTTTCCTCCAACTGAAATAAGTTTTTCCCCTCATATCTCATTCGACTTTTAGTTTTTAATTTACCATTCTGACGTTTCCTCTCAGAGGGTCAGACGATAAGGCCTTAAGGTAATTTTTAACAATTCTCCTTTTTTTTCACTCGTCTGTTTCATTGATCAAAATAATGCTTCCTCTAAAATATATATATATATATATATATATATATATATATATATATATATATATATATATATATATATATATATATATATATATATATATATATATATATATATATATGTAAAGGAGTAAGGCTACCAACATTTGTAAAATGTTTTTTCATTTATTTATTATTTTGTTATTTTATCATTTCATAATTTTATATAACGCGTTTCAAGCGGTGGTCCGCTTTCATCAGATATGTAAATCCATTTACATATCTGATGATGGATTTACATATCTGATGAAAGCGGGCCACCGCTTGAAACGCGTTATATAAAATTATAAAATGATGAAATAACAAAATAATAAATAAATGTTGAAAAAACTTTTTACAAATGTTGATAGCCTTACTCCTTTACATATATACTTTTTTCTCGTTGGAACTGCACTAATACTGCACTACCCTCTTATATATATATATATATATATATATATATATATATATATATATATATATATATATATATATATATATATATATATATATATATATATGTGTACGTTTTAGACAGGCCTCGTACATCAGAAGCGGTGTATTTTGTGTAAATTCATGTTTTCTACAGATTTTCACATCTGGTGAATGATTCTGTAAAAATGTACGCACTTGAAAATACACAAACACACATGGCACAGCAGAGAACGATAGAGATAGAAGACGAAAGAGAGGAAGAAAGAGCGAGAAAGTAAGAGAAAGAGAGAGAGAACGAAAAAGAGAAGAGAAAGATAAAAGAGAAAGGAGAGAAAGAAAGAGCGAAAAAAAAGAGAGATAAATACTACCTAAGACACACACATACATACATAAATACACGCATACATACACACATTCACACATAAATACACACAGACACACATACACACACATACATGCATAAATACACACATACATACATACACACACATACATACACACACATACATACATAAATACACGCATGCATACACACATTCACACATACATACACACACATACCCCCATACATACATAAATACACACAGACACACATACACACATACATGCATAAATACACACATACATACACACACATACATACACACATACATAATACATACATAAATAAATACACACATACATACACACATACATACATTGATCATCTATTCAAACGCACGCACAAACATAAACGCACAGTTTGTATCATTTCAATTATTCGGACTACTGTTCTCATCTTGAGTGTTCTCATTACAACGTTTCGGCCGCTGTAACCTCCGGCCTACTTCAGGTGTATTTTTTCGAACTTTGTATATTTCTGTCTCTTCTCGGGCTCGTAGCATGCTGTCGTTCCATCAACCATGACTAAGAGAAGTCTTCAGTAATTCGCAATTCTTTGTATCATCCGCACCGAGGATTGAACCTTCAACCATCAGATGACTGTCACTTAGAACTGAATTTTACTTAGTGCTATATCCACTGCGCCACGGGTCCTTGCGGAAACATTATAAACGCACAGATTCGTACTTGAATAGAATGCAAAAACGAAACGAAAAACTCTCAAACATGCTCACATGTGTTACACACACGTTTGTGTGCACAGGTTGGAAAGGGGGGGGGGCAGTTGTGCAGGTGCGTGCACACCTGTAAAACCAACGATTTCGGGGATAAAAAATCCTAATAGAAAACTGTGAGAATCTAAAAATCTACCTTAAATACAAAAAAGATATGCGTCACATGCAGCCCTTAAATTTATGCGTTTCCTGATGAAAATGCTATTTCAAAGGAAGATATGACAGACCAACGAAAATGCTATTTCATATTTAAGCGTTACAGACCAACGAAAATGCTATTTCAAACTTAAGCGTGACAGACTAAAGCAAATGCATTCGAAAAAGCGAAGGCAACAACGCAAAGTGATTGGCAATGGTAACAGATAGAACTGGAAATCTGAGGAGACTTGCTGTCACTCGGATTCCAGACAACACCACCTGTTTTTGTCAATGAGCGACTCTTGGTAATGACTCGTTTTTTGGCTAGGAGCAACGTGTAGTATCTGTTCTGATCCTACATTTTATCTTTTCCGTCCTCGATCAGTAAAAGAGAAATCCTTCTAAACTGTGGCCTTTAAAAAATATTTTGATCCTAATACAGATTGGCCCGTTTTGATAAGCTGGATTTTCCCACATTATAAAACTGACCTTGTGGGGAGGAAAGTAAGTAGGGACTCGTGTGAGGACTCCTAGCGAGTACGAAATAATAAAAGCTGTCGTAATAATAGTAGTAATAATAAATTTATATCATAAAGCACGTTTTTATATATATATATATATATATATATATATATATATATATATATATATAGAGAGAGAGAGAGAGAGAGAGAGAGAGAGAGAGAGAGAGAGAGAGATAGAGAGAGAGAGAGAGAGAGAGAGAGAGAGAGAGAGAGAAAGATTGTCGAAGAGTGATAAATTTGCACGGATGTCCAAATTTATTTCAAACTTCAAATTGAAACCTTCTTCCATTGGACACCTTACCGTTGCATATATACCTTACATTGAACATTTGAAGTTTGAAATAAATTTGGACATCCGTGCATCTTTGACAATCTTTCTTTATAATTGCTCTATCTCGTATATTGAGCTTTTACCATTTCACTATAGGTTCTTTCTACTAAAAGTTTACTTTTAGTTTCTTACTTATTATATATATATATATATATATATATATATATATATATATATATATATATATATATATATATATATATATATATATAATGATGTAATAAAATAAGGTGTCAATCAAATTTTATTAGAATTCAAAGTTCAAGCAAAGTATCCCTAAGTCCTTAGCTCATGAGTTTTCAAAGTATAATTAAACAGACGAATGCTGTTATTTTTAACAATGTTTGCATATATATATATATATATATATATATATATATATATATAGTAAGTTATGAAAATATATTCATGGCAATTAAGCTACACAGAGGCTCCTGCGTTTCATCCCCGGTGGTGGGGGGATCTTAAACATTTTAGCCTGAAGATTTCCCCAGGGATGAAACGCTGGAGCCTCTGTGTAGCTTAATTGCCATAAATATATTTTCATAACTTACTACCTAGCTCTACTCACGTATCGAGCACTGTTGAAGTAAATATTGAAAATTGATACATAAAAAAATTATATCTCCATATAAATGTTTATGTGGATACATGAAATAAGGTCCCCTGTTTTTGTTTCACTGTTAGATACTTGAATCCTTTTTTTATTCATGAATTTGCCAACGAATGCTAAGTCTGCGATATTTGGATTTACTTAGTTTCTCTGGGAATTTAAACTGCATTTTCTTTCTTTGTTTAAAATGACTCGAATCTCCTTTAGACTATGTATTGGGTATTTAGATCTGTATGGCTAGGTTTCCTTCCTCTTATCTACTTGCTTATCTGGTAGCTAAGGTACTTAAGTTTCATTTTTTATGCAACTTTTATTCCTATGTAATTTTATTGCTAGCTACCATATCGCAGAATGATTCTTGGGTGTAGTGTTTGGATAGTATTATTAATGTTATTGTTATAATTAATGTTATTTGATATGCAAATTACCATATCACACGGTAGTCTTAAGGGTAATATATTATTATTATTATTATTATTATTATTATTATTATTTATTTATTTATTTATTAGTGAAATTGGGGAAGTGGTCGTTTGATCAGTACCATTGGAGAGCCATGTATATTATAACTGTCCTGTTTTTAAATCTCCGAAACAGTTACATGGTAAACAGCTGATGATTCCCGTTTTTATATTTCATGCTTAAGTTAAGGTCCCCTGTTTTTGTTTCACTGTTAGATACTTGAATGCCCCCCCCCTTTTTTAATGAATTTTCCAACGAATGCTAAGTCTGCGATATCTTGGATTGAGTTAGTTTCTCTGATATATATATATATAT
>OY744538.1:3296986-3304486 GCA_963556195.1 Sepiola atlantica | reverse complement strand
CAATTTATTTTAACTCTTTAATTCGTTACATTTCCTTTGAGATCTCAATTGGTTAAGTTATTTATTCTATCAATTTATTTTAACTCTTTAATTCGTTACATTTCCTTTGAGATCTCAATTGGTTAAGTTATTTATTCTATCAATTTATTTTAACTCTTTAATTCGTTACATTTCCTTTGAGATCCCAATTGGTTAAGTTATTCATTCTATCAATTTATTTTAACTCTTTAATTCGTTACATTTCCTTTGAGATCCCAATTGGTTAAGTTATTTATTCTATCAATTTATTTTAACTCTTTAATTCGTTACATTTCCTTTAAGATCTCAATTGGTTAAGTTATTTATTCTATCAATTTATTTTAACTCTTTAATTCGTTACATTTCCTTTGAGATCTCAATTGGTTAAGTTATTTATTCTATCAATTTATTTTAACTCTTTAATTCGTTACATTTCCTTTGAGATCCCAATTGGTTAAGTTATTCATTCTATCAATGTATTTTAACTCTTTAATTCGTTACATTTCCTTTGAGATCCCAATTGGTTAAGTTATTTATTCTATCAATTTATTTTAACTCTTTAATTCGTTACATTTCCTTTAAGATCTCAATTGGTTAAGTTATTTATTCTATCAATTTATTTTAACTCTTTAATTCGTTACATTTCCTTTGAGATCTCAATTGGTTAAGTTATTTATTCTATCAATTTATTTTAACTCTTTAATTCGTTACATTTCCTTTGAGATCTCAATTGGTTAAGTTATTTATTCTATCAATTTATTTTAACTCTTTAATTCGTTACATTTCCTTTAAGATCTCAATTGGTTAAGTTATTTATTCTATCAATTTATTTTAACTCTTTAATTCGTTACATTTCCTTTGAGATCTCAATTGGTTAAGTTATTTATTCTATCAATTTATTTTAACTCTTTAATTCGTTACATTTCCTTTGAGATCTCAATTGGTTAAGTTATTTATTCTATCAATTTATTTTAACTCTTTAATTCGTTACATTTCCTTTGAGATCCCAATTGGTTAAGTTATTTATTCTATCAATTTATTTTAACTCTTTAATTCGTTACATTTCCTTTAAGATCTCAATTGGTTAAGTTATTTATTCTATCAATTTATTTTAACTCTTTAATTCGTTACATTTCCTTTGAGATCTCAATTGGTTAAGTTATTTATTCTATCAATTTATTTTAACTCTTTAATTCGTTACATTTCCTTTGAGATCTCAATTGGTTAAGTTATTTATTCTATCAATTTATTTTAACTCTTTAATTCGTTACATTTCCTTTAAGATCTCAATTGGTTAAGTTATTTATTCTATCAATTTATTTTAACTCTTTAATTCGTTACATTTCCTTTGAGATCTCAATTGGTTAAGTTATTTATTCTATCAATTTATTTTAACTCTTTAATTCGTTACATTTCCTTTAAGATCTCAATTGGTTAAGTTATTTATTCTATCAATTTATTTTAACTCTTTAATTCGTTACATTTTCTTTGAGATCTTAATTGGTTAAGTTATTTATTCTATCAATGTATTTTAACTCTTTAATTCGTTACATTTCCTTTGAGATCTCAATTGGTTAAGTTATTTATTCTATCAATTTATTTTAACTCTTTAATTCGTTACATTTCCTTTGAGATCTCAATTGGTTAAGTTATTTATTCTATCAATTTATTTTAACTCTTTAATTCGTTACATTTCCTTTGAGATCTCAATTGGTTAAGTTATTTATTCTATCAATTTATTTTAACTCTTTAATTCGTTACATTTCCTTTGAGATCTCAATTGGTTAAGTTATTTATTCTATCAATGTATTTTAACTCTTTAATTCGTTACATTTCCTTTGAGATCTCAATTGGTTAAGTTATTTATTCTATCAATTTATTTTAACTCTTTAATTCGTTACATTTCCTTTGAGATCTCAATTGGTTAAGTTATTTATTCTATCAATTTATTTTAACTCTTTAATTCGTTACATTTCCTTTGAGATCTCAATTGGTTAAGTTATTTATTCTATCAATGTATTTTAACTCTTTAATTCGTTACATTTCCTTTGAGATCTCAATTGGTTAAGTTATTTATTCTATCAATTTATTTTAACTCTTTAATTCGTTACATTTCCTTTGAGATCTCAATTGGTTAAGTTATTTATTCTATCAATTTATTTTAACTTTTTAATTCGTTACATTTCTCTTTGAGATCTCAATTGGTTAAGTTATTTATTCTATCAATGTATTTTAACTCTTTAATTCGTTACATTTCCTTTGAGATCTCAATTGGTTAAGTTATTTATTCTATCAATTTATTTTAACTCTTTAATTCGTTACATTTCCTTTGAGATCTCAATTGGTTAAGTTATTTATTCTATCAATGTATTTTAACTCTTTAATTCGTTACATTTCCTTTGAGATCTCAATTGGTTAAGTTATTTATTCTATCAATTTATTTTAACTCTTTAATTCGTTACATTTCCTTTGAGATCTCAATTGGTTAAGTTATTTATTCTATCAATTTATTTTAACTCTTTAATTCGTTACATTACCTTTAAGATCTCAATTGGTTAAGTTATTTATTCTATCAATTTATTTTAACTCTTTAATTCGTTACATTTCCTTTGAGATCTCAATTGGTTAAGTTATTTATTCTATCAATTTATTTTAACTCTTTAATTCGTTACATTTCCTTTAAGATCTCAATTGGTTAAGTTATTTATTCTATCAATTTATTTTAACTCTTTAATTCGTTACATTTCCTTTGAGATCTCAATTGGTTAAGTTATTTATTCTATCAATTTATTTTAACTCTTTAATTCGTTACATTTCCTTTGAGATCTCAATTGGTTAAGTTATTTATTCTATCAATTTATTTTAACTCTTTAATTCGTTACATTTCCTTTAAGATCTCAATTGGTTAACTTATTTATTCTATCAATTTATTTAAACTCTTTAATTCGTTACATTTCCTTTGAGATCTCAATTGGTTAAGTTATTTATTCTATCAATTTATTTTAAATCTTTAATTCGTTACATTTCTCTTTGAGATCTCAATTGGTTAAGTTATTTATTCTATCAATTTATTTTAACTCTTTAATTCGTTACATTTCCTTTGAGATCGCAATTGGTTAAGTTATTTATTCTATCAATTTATTGTAACTCTTTAATTCGTTACATTTCCTTTGAGATCTCAATTGGTTAAGTTATTTATTCTATCAATTTATTTTAACTCTTTAATTCGTTACATTTCCTTTGAGATCTCAATTGGTTAACTTATTTATTCTATCAATTTATTTTAACTCTTTAATTCGTTACATTTCCTTTAAGATCTCAATTGGTTAAGTTATTTATTCTATCAATTTATTTTAACTCTTTAATTCGTTACATTTCCTTTAAGATCTTAATTGGTTAAGTTATTTATTCTATCAATTTATTTTAACTCTTTAATTCGTTACATTTCCTTTGAGATCTCAATTGGTTAAGTTATTTATTCTATCAATTTATTTTAACTCTTTAATTCGTTAAATTTCCTTTGAGATCTAAATTGGTTAAGTTATTTATTCTATCAATTTATTTTAACTCTTTAATTCGTTACTTGTTACCAGAACAATTCTTATTCCCAAAACGAGTTCTGCAATTAACATGGAAACATCAAACCGGAAATGCTTGAATAACCCTGCTGTGTTCTGTGTTGAATTTACTTTGGTGGAAAGAAGAATGAAAATTGACGATTTAGTAAAGCCATTTTATTTTTCATATTTTGAAGTGATGCTTGGAGATCAAGGCAAATCGTGAGCACCTCGCATAGTATGAAAAACTTGCAAATAAGGATTGAGACAGTGGACTTAAGGTTTATGGAAAGGTTTAACATTTGGAGCGCCAATGGTTTTGAGGGAGCAAAAAATGCATTATTTACGATTTACCAGCACACGTTTTCATAACTTTGAACTGGATGATCAAATAAATTAAATTGAGGAACTTGTTGATCCTGATTTTTATGCAGACGACGACTGGGTGCGCTCTTTAGAGAGCGCATCCAGTCGTCGTCTTTTCATCTAAATGTGTGCGGGAGGGGGGGGGGGCAAGAAAACGTCACCAACTTTTTTTTTCCACCAAGATTAGAAACGGTTATTTTAGATTATATGACGTCAAAGTGTAAACCATTTCTAACAATGGTCTTTCACTCTCCGGCTAGATCAACTGGAGCATATGGGAGGAGGAGGGGGGGGGGGGCTTGAGCTATGTAAGGGACACAGACGTGGAGTATGGAACCGGTTAAGCTGAATTCCAATCCAATCGGATCTGCTGCATCCACTATTGTACTATTGGATGCATTTTGCTTGAAAAGGTGACTATAAAAAAAGACTTTGTAATGAAGCAAGGGTTGAACAATTATCACTTGACCTGGTATTGGTTAAGTTCAGTTGCAGGAATAAATCCAAGATGTCTGGAAGAAATATTGGGATAAACAATGAAGTACTAGAGTGCTGGATCTTTTTATGTTGGACTGAACGACGTTTTTTTTTTACAGTTCAGAGAGACGTATTTTTTTTTTCATTTGGACTTGATCTTGGCGACACCTCTGTTTAACTCTTTCGATATTATTTCGTTATTTTTTTTTCAACAAGCTATTTCGGCTCTCTCTGTTACATGGCGAACCAGAATCAAACATTGATTTTGAAGGAAGAAAGTTTTTAACGATAAACATTCCAGAATGACTGTCACTTAGAACTGATTATAAGTTAAGACTTTTATCCGTTGTGCATCTCAAAAGTTAGTGTGACAGACCGAGAAAAATTCTATTTGAAACTCATGCCTGACAGACTGACAGAAGGACCGACTGACAGAGATACTAATAATAATATTTGAATGTATTATCTTCCAATATTCAATTTTTTTTATGGAAATCGCTCCAGACAAGACATGAAGCTACTTGATGTAAGGAATTAAAAAAAATACTACTTCAATTTTAAAAACTGGCCAACGATAAGTGTTAGATGGATAGATTCCGACCTAGAAAACAGCAATTCTTCCCCCATTGTCAGAAACATCGCTCATGAAATCTGAGGACTAAAAGACAAAATAAGGGAAGAACATTTATCCGTTGTGCATCTCAAAACTTAGCGTGAAAAAACGAGAAAAAATCTATTTGAAACTCATGCCTGATAAAAAAAAAAACGAACGACCGAACGATAGAGATTCTAATGAAGATATTTGACCGCATTTAAGAGAGAAAAGTTTTGTTTGTTTTCCGTCAGATTTAAAATCAGAAAATGAGAAAATGCTCCCTTCTTTGCCAAATGCGTCACGGACGGAAAACATATAAAAAGACAGAAAATCATGACAAATAAACACAATCGACGAATTCAATAAAATTCGACACGCAATTATGAAAGCAAAATTAGATTTCGACGTGTCATTGTTTTACAATTGGTTGCGCCACCTTTTGGCAAAACGTTTCGTTTGTCAGGTTTGTTCGAATCCGATGTTCACTCGGCCAGTTTGGCTTTTGAAGTTAAAACGGTCCCATCAAAAAGCGGGACAACTTAACAAAAGAACAAAAATGAACACGTAAAAAAAAAACGAATAAAACAAAATGCCGTTCCATGTGAACAATGCAAGACGAACGGGATTCGTTTAATCGTGACCAATTTTATATTTGATCCTGAATTAGCAATGATTCGTTTAATGTACCGTGATGCTATTTACAAACACGTGTGCTAAGAAAGTAAGTATAAGCATATATATATATATATATATATATATATATATATATATATATATATATATATATATATATATATATATATATATATATATATTTATATATATATATATGTATATGTATATATGTATATGTATATATATATGTATATATACATGTGTATATATATATATATGTGTATATATATATATATGTGTGTGTGTGTGTGTGTGTGTGTGTGTCGGTGTTTACTGTGTCCTTTTCATCTTTAAGGCGTAAAAATCGCGTCAAAATTCAATTGAAAGGTTTGAAAAAGCGTTCGGCCTAGAATAGTGGTAACCGTACTACACATCATACAGCGAGGGGGAGGGAGGGTCAGAAAAGGAGAGGGAGAGTGGGAGTGTGGGTAGGGAGATACGATATATATATATATATTTATATATATATATATAAGGCAAGTATTGTTGAATATAAAAGACAACTCATGTCTAGATATCCTTTAGTAGATCTTTTCAATAGTCCGAATCAGGATCTTAGTTTCGGAGGGAAATTGGCTGATGAATTTGCCGGTTTAGATTTGTCTGAAATTACTTGGGAGACAAATCCAAACTATGGCAAATTCATCAGCCAATTTCCCGTCCGAAACTAAGATCCTGATTCGGACTATTGAAAGGATCTACCAAAGGATATCTAGACATGAGTTGTCTCTTATATCGAACAATATATATATATATATATATATATATATATATATATATATATATATATATATATATATATATATATATATATATATATGAGAGAGAGATATATAGATAGATAGATAGATAGAGAAAGAGAGATGGAGAAAGCGATATAAATATATTGATGTGTATAAATAGATATATAAGCTAATAAAATAGGGGTAAAAACAGATCTGCCCCTCTCTCTCTCTCTCTCTCTCTCTCTCTATATATATATATATATATATATATATATATAGAGAGAGAGAGAGAGAGATAGATAGATAGATAGATAGATAGATAGATAGATAGATAGATAGAGAAAGAGAGATGGAGAAAGCGATATAAATATATTGATGTGTATAAATAGATATATAAGCTAATAAAATAGGGGTAAAAACAGATCTGCCCCTCTCTCTCTCTCTCTCTCTCTCTCTCTCTCTCTATATATATATATATATATATATATATATATATATATATATATATATAGCGGAACTCAGTCATTCACCAACGCAGTGTTACACGGATTCTTCATCACCAAGATATGCAGCCTTACCGCATCAGCCTAGTCCAATGTATCGATGAATTTGGAGCGTTGAAAATCAAAAACCGGTTTAAATTAAAAGTCTTCACTCAGAAATATTTAGTGCTGAAAATTGATTGCAACCATTCTTCTTCGACTCGACAATTGATCGAGTGAATTATTCTTACAACCCCCATTAACTCTGCTTTCTTTTAATTATTACAATACATTTAGTTTCATTTAATATGATTTAATATACATTAAATAAAGACTTTTTATTTATACAAACATTATTGGCTACATATGTGCATACATGTTTCGGTTGTACTCTCCACAGAGATTCAAGCTCTTCAGACCAAAAACGAGGAATTTGACTCTTTATGAAGAGTACAACCTAAACATGTACATGTATGCAGATATGTAACCAATAATGTTTGTATAGATAAAAAAAAATTTACTATATATATATATATATAAGTTTGTAAATGCCAAGTCGGCGGGTATTTACAACAAGCAGCGAAGAGTGATCAACAACAACAACA
>OY744538.1:3266986-3286986 GCA_963556195.1 Sepiola atlantica | reverse complement strand
ACAACATTTATTGCTATTCTCTGAAGATTGACAAAATTGGCCAAACTGAAAAATATATATGTTTTTTCACTACTCAACAACATTTATTGCTATTCTCCGAAGATTGACAAAATTGGACTAACTGAAAAATATGTTTTTTCACTACTCAACAACATTTATTGCTATTCTCTGAAGATTGACAAAATTGGCCAAACTGAAAAATATATATGTTTTTTCACTACTCAACAACATTTATTGCTCTTCTCTGAAGATTGACAACATTGGACTAACTGAAAAATATATATGTTTTTTCACTACTCAACAACATTTATTGCTATTCTCTGAAGATTGACAAAATTGGCCAAACTGAAAAAATATATATGTTTTTTCACTACTCAACAACATTTATTGCTATTCTCCGAAGATTGACAAAATTGGACTAACTGAAAAATATGTTTTTTCACTACTCAACAACATTTATTGCTATTCTCTGAAGATTGACAAAATTGGCCAAACTGAAAAATATATATGTTTTTTCACTACTCAACAACATTTATTGCTCTTCTCTGAAGATTGACAACATTGGACTAACTGAAAAAATACACTTATCCGAATTTTGCCATGGAGAATAGATCCGAGATTTCTTTTTTCAGTTATCTCAAGCGCTTCAGATGGCTGATAAAAAGAAATCTCGGATTCATTTTCCATTAATTAACCCCGGAGACCTGAAAAGTAGCTTGCTGAGTCGAGACAACGATTAAGAAAATAACGAAAAAATAAAATTTAGTCGTCTTAATCAGACATGTATTGATAATAATGTTAGGGTTAGGGTTAGAGTTATCGTTATATGTTTGGGGTTAGGGTTAGGGTCATATGTTTAGAGTAAGGGTTAGGGTTATATGTTTAGGGTTAGGGTTATATGTTTATTTTGATATTTTGTGTAATTTAGTGTTATAAGAAAAATAATCTGAGAATTCGATGACTTTTGCAAATGTATATATATATATATATATATATACATTTGCGTCCCCAATGATTATATATATATATATATATATATATATATATATATATATATATATATATATATATATGAATGTGATATATATACTTATTTTCACAATCAGACAACGCCGCAGACCACAACCTAGGAAAGAAACAAACAGACTCGAGTTTATCCCTCCTTTGGGCTCATCAGTAGAACACATCCGAACTCACTTGCATGTTAGGCGAGTAGTCTGCCACTGAGTTACCTCGCCACATACAAGAATGTCTATTAATTTACACAGATTAAGCAAACCACAGCGAAGGCAGACTGTGGAAAGTACCAACTTTTTTCAACAAGGGGTGTAGTCATCCAACTACTTAGAACCCAGGCCGATGTCTCACAAGTAGGATTTTATACTCGTTAGGACGATGTCATCCAACAATCTAACCCAGCGAGCAAATTGATATTAGATTTTTAATGTGAGATGATATATATAATTATTTCCACAATCAGACAACGCCGCAGCCTACAACCCATAAAAGCAACAAACCGGAAGTCCTAGACTTGAGTTTCTCCCTCCTTTATGCTCATTATACGCGGGATTGCTTAGACGGTCGCACATGCGCAGACACATCGTTTTTAATCGAACTCTATTAATTTGCGATTCCGCTTCGTATACGCCCTGGCTTGTCACACGCAGAGGCAGATACGACAATAGGACGACGGATCCTGGTGTTGCCCCCTCTTTGATCATCATCAAAGCTCTGTTAGTCGGGTTGCTCTGAAAGTATCACGTTATCACCGACCCTACACCGGTCAAACAGGGTTGCACTTATTTTTTTTTTTGGGGGGGGGGGTCTTGTTTCCGGTTGAAGTACATTCACTTGTTATATAGGCAACAAAAGTATTCCATGTTGAAATATTCATTCGGTTACCTGGCACTTTTTGCTGCTAGGAAGAAAGTGTAGTATCTGTTCTTATAGATACTGCACCCCATAGACTGGTATTGTCTTGGCCTTCGGGTCTTGATTTACGCCTGTCTATCGGTTGTCCGTCTTGTGCAGTTCTAGGAGGTGCACCCTCCCAGACTTTGCCTTCTCACCCTTTGAGAAGGGGTTAGTTTATTGCTAATCGCCTGAGGCGCCCCTACCGGGGAATGCCGACGGGGCTGCCCAGGCAATTTTTTAAAGTACCAAGTACTCTTCCTCTAGAGTGCGCAATTCCCACTTTCCGACCTTGTGTCACATTCTACTTTGTGGGAAGTAGATAAATAGGTATTCATTCGGTTTCTCTTTTAGCCTGATTGTTATCAAAGACACTGGGAGTAATGGGGGTGGAAGCAATGTAATTTCTGCTTACCGATGTCAAAAGAAAAACGCTGAATCCCTCGACTCTTTTCAGCAAAAGGAAAGCTCATAAAACGGTCAAGATTTGCCCCGGGAATTACCAGACATCTGCGCGCCACTGCTACGGAGTAATGGTTGATTCAGACGAATACGGCATTTATTCACGGGGTGATTTTTCATTATAAACACCGTAACTGTTGTTGTATCTACACGTGACTTCGTTTGTTTTAATCGAAATGAATAAGTCGCTCCCTCTTAGACAAGGTCCAAAAAAGGAGTCGTCGACCTAATAGGTCCCTCAATATCCACCAAGCTCCAGCCCCTGTCCTATCGCTGTAATGTTGCATCCTTTTGCTTGTTTTACAAATACTTCAATGGAATGTGCTCCGATGAACTAGCTGCTCTAGTGTCCCCTCGACGTAAATACACTAGACCAACTCGACAATCAGCTAAATCCCATCCATTCACTGTGGATGTCCACAGATGCTGAAGAGCCTTCTTGCCTCGTGTTGCCGGCCTCTGGAACTCCCTCACTGCTCCCTGTTTCCCCGACTGTACCGACATGCAGAGGTTTAAAACTAATGTAAACGGACATCTCGCTTCACAGCTCCCAACTTAAGATGACACCCAAAAACCTACACCCTCATTCTCAGTAGCCCCTTACGTCTACAGTGGCGGCCTGCTTTGTTTGGGGTGAAATATCATAAAAAAAAGAAATAATGAAAAAGGCAAAAAGAACCGTAGGAGAAACGGGTGAAATATGTAAAAAAAAAAAAAAAAGTGTTAAATGCAAAAGTTGGGCTTATTCATCGGACTAACGGTAAAGTCAAAACGTCCTGTTTCAAGTTAATTCAACTTTATACAATAGACGCACCACTTTTATATTCTGCTTATGTTCGAAAAGACAAGAGGGAAACAAAAAATGAAACACAGGAACAAAAAAAATCATAAAAAAACGAGAGATTTTTACGGTTTCGTTCGGATCAACGAACGTCTTCGGAATACCCGAATGAAACCGGTCAAATCTCTCGTTCTTTTTCTGATTTTTTTCCTGTATTTGATTTGTTTTCCTTTTGTCTTTTTCACACATCCTGTCTTCACGGCATTTCATTTTATGATATCTCGTATATTTCATCCTCTTATACTGCTTATCTTTATGCGATATCAGTCGCAAAGTTAACTAATTTGCATATTTGTTTACAAAAAGCCATTTTATTAATTAACTTATTTGTTATTGCTTATTTAATTCAATTATTTTTTTGATTTTAATAAAACAAATAGTTCTGTTTTGAAATATAATTTTATTTCCTGGACACATATTTAGAATTTGTGTTCAAATGTTCCTTTCTTTAGCGAAACCGACTTCATTTGTTTTCAAACGTTTCTTTCTTTAACGAGACCGACTTCATTTGTGTTCAAATGTTTCTTTCTTTAGAGGGTCTGACTTGATTTTGAACAAGTTGAGATCTATTTCTAAAGTCATTTCTTCTTTCTTTTCCTTTCTTTATAGTCACATTTACAATATAATAAATTTGTATCGTAATTATCAAAATCTTAATGTTTATCTTTTCGAGTTTACATCAAAGTTATGAATGAAATGTTTATTTGCATAATTTTGGTTATTCGGACTACATTTCTCATCTTGAGTGTTATCATCACAACGTTTCGGCCGCTGTAACCCAACACCAGAATTATGCAAATTATCAAACCTGAAATGAATTGTTCATCGTCTTAAATTAATATTTCAAGTATTTCACGTCGTGAATGTTGCGAAGTTAAAAATAAAATTAAAACTGTCGTACAATAAAATGAGGTGAAAACAGATTTTATTAATTATAGAAAAATTAAATAAATGTAATTTTTATAAAACTTTTAGATTATTTGGACTACTGCTTTCATCTTGGATGTTATTCTAACAACGTTTCGGCCGATGTAACTTCCGACCTTCTTCAGTTGCGTCTGGTGAGACTCGGGAATCTGTACAGAATTTGTAACTGAATCGTATATTTAATCCACGGGGGTAGATTGTTCTCGTTCCATCAGTCATAACTGGGTAGAGGGTTAGGGTTAGGGTTAGGGTAAAGGTTAGGGTAAAGGTTAGGGTTAGGGTTAGGGTTAGGGTAAAGGTTAGGGTTAGGGTTAGGGTTAAGGTTAGGGTTAGGGTTAGGGTTAAGGTTAAGGTTAGGGTTAGGGTTAGGGTTAGGGTTAGGGTTAAGGTTAAGGTTAGGGTTAGGGTTAGGGTTAGGGTTAAGGTTAAGGTTAGGGTTAGGTTAGGTTAGGTTAGGTTAGGTTAGGGTTAGGGTTAGGGTTAAGGTTAAGGTTAGGGTTAGGTTAGGTTAGGTTAGGTTAGGGTTAGGGTTAGGGTTAGGGTTAGGGTTAGGGTTAAGGTTAAGGTTAAGGTTAGGGTTAGGTTAGGTTAGGGTTAGGGTTAGAGTTAGGGTTAATGTTAAGGTTAAGTAAAGTATTTTCAAAACTGTTATTCCTAGTTAGTATCGCCTGTAGTAAAGATGGAAAATTCAACCTCCAGAAGAACGCATTAATATAAGCACTTTTATCCGTTGCGCCACATGTAATACACAAATGGTCAATCCTCATCTATAAATTCTGAAACAGAATTTAAAAAATTATATAGATTGTGGTGGTCCCTTGTCCGAATTTATATCCGATAACTGCACTGTGTGTCGCTGGCGACCAGAGCAAAAATAATAACCCAACTCTCCAAACCTCATGAAGAAACTGAACTTTTTTTTATCGACATTTGTACATTGATTTAAACGACAAATAATGGACGGGTTGCTCTATTTGAAAAATTAGTGGACTTTTTTCAGTTAGGTAAAAACTTCACACACACACACACACACACACACACATATATATATATATATATATATATATATATATATATATATATATATATATATATATATATATACAGGGTGGGCAATAAGGGTCCTATTTTTAAAAATTCATAACTTTTTTATTTATTTTTTTTTTTTTTTTTGTTAGAATAAGTAAAGGACCCCTTCCGAAGCAAGCATGAGCCGTATTAGCCCTAAGGAACGTACCCTCATTTAGAAAACATTTTTGCTTAAAAAACTCAAAACAGTGTAAAAAACAATACTTTAGTTTTTGTAAGTTTTAAGAAGTGTTTTTCGGCTAAAATTTGTTTTGTTTATTTCAAAAAATCTCGGAAGGGTCAGTCTACACACACATAAAGTTTGGTGAGTTTAACTTTTATTTTGTGGAAGTTATTCAAATTCAAGTTATTCAAATTTAAAGATAGGACCCTTATTTTGGCCTACCCTGTATATATATATATATATATATATATAATTATTTCCACAATCAGACAACGCCACAGACCACAACCTATGAAAAGAAACAAACCGGAAGTCCTAGACTCGAGTTTCGCCCTCCTTTGGGCTCATCAGTAGAACACATCCGAACTCAGGATATCATCTCACATTCAAGAAATCTAATATATATATATATATATATATATATATATATATATATATATATATATATATATATATATATATATATATATATATATATATAACGTTTTACTTTATGTTATTTTTGATTTTGATTCTTAACGGTCCCAACCACGTGACTTTCCAAATGTTAAATTTTAAATTTATTTTCTTTTCTCCACATTTCATTCTTTCCAAATATGATCCAAGGTTAAGATCGGATTTTAATACTGCCTGATGAGATCTCAATTTATAACAGCTGTTGATCGATAACATCGACATGCCAGTGTCTCAGATTTTGTACATGTCAGTGACAATAATGATATATATATACAGGGTGTTTCAAAAGTCTTGGGAACATAACGATTTTTAATAACTCAAAAACTATTAGGAGTTGAAAAATGAAATTGGTACCGTTGGAAAGGTTAAAGTTTCAAGTTTTGTGGGGAATCTTCAAAGTTGCTCAATATGAGCACCATTCGTCACACGGCAGACATCTAGTCGATAATCCATTTCCTGCCAAACGCGTTCCAGCATCTTGACGTCAATGGTTCCCACAACTGCCGTTACTCGAGCCTTTAGTTCGTCAATATCTCTTGGAAGGGGCGGCACATATATAATATTTTTCTAGGAAAATATTAAATTGTTTATACTTACAAACGCTAGCGTTTCAAGCTTATCAGTCCAGAAAAGTAACAATCTGCAAGCAATCGCCATATTCACTCGGCTACCGGAAACTGTCACGGGATTAACGGAAAAATAAGATCTATTTGTACCTAGAAGCGGACACACACAGAAGACTAGTCGAGAGTGTTCGCCGAACGTATTCGGAACTTCGCTTTAGAATATTTTATAAGTATATATATATATATATATATATATATATATATATATACATATATATATATATACATATATATATACATATATATATATATACATATATATATACATATATATATATACATATATATATATATATATATACATATATATACACATATATATATATATATATATATATATATATATATACTTATATATATATACAAACATTGTTAAAAATAACAGCATTTGTCCGTTTAATTATATATTTTTTATTTATTTTATTTTCTGATGGTCTTTTTCTTCCTCCTCAGAAACATCGCTGATGATCTAAAGGACAAAAGGGAAGCGTGAGTTACGAGGCCGCCGAAAGTCAACCCAAGGTATTTCTGTGTGCACAAATACAGAGTTACGTCGATTTTTAAAAATGGCGGCCATTAAAATATAATTCCGACCCGGACAAAATATTTTCTGTGAGGAAGTAAATCGAATTGCATTTAATTCTTCTTAACAACACGCTGCAACGAACTATAAGTAAAACTAATGTACCTGAATGAAATATTGACGTATTAGGAGGTAAGCTATCGATGACAAAGAAACTATAATCAGACTGACTTTACTTTATATATTAGATTGTTTAAAAATTGTAATTAATTTACAAAATTTTAAAATGAAATTAATTGCGCATTACTATCATTTTAAGGATATTTAATGATATTTAATATCATTTTAAAGATATCTAATGATATTCAATATCATTTTAAGGATATTTAATGATATTTAATATCATTTTAAGGATATCTAATGATATTTAATATCATTTTTAAAATATTTAATGAGATTTCATATTATTTTAAGGATATTTAATGATATTTAACATCATTTTAAGAATATTTAATGATATTTAATATCATTTTAAGGATATTTAATGATATTTAATATCATTTCAAGGATATTAATGATATTTAATATCATTTTAAAAATATTTAATTATATTAAATATCATTTTAAAGAATATTTAATGATATTTAACATCATTTTAAGAATATTTAATGATATTTAATATCATTTTAAAAATATTTAATTACATTAAATATCATTTTAAAGAATATTTAATGATATTTAATATCATTTTAAGAATATTTAATGATATTTAATATCATTTTAAGAATATTCAATGATATTTAATATCATTTTAAGGATATTTAATGATATTTAATATCATTTTAAGAATATTTAATGATATTTAATATCATTTTAAGGATATTTAATGATATTTAATATCATTTCAAGGATATTAATGATATTTAATATCATTTTAAAAATATTTAATTATATTAAATATCATTTTAAAGAATATTTAATGATATTTAACATCATTTTAAGAATATTTAATGATATTTAATATCATTTTAAAAATATTTAATTACATTAAATATCATTTTAAAGAATATTTAATGATATTTAATATCATTTTAAGAATATTTAATGATATTTAATATCATTTTAATGCAAAAAGTTAGTAACTTATTTTGAGAAAAAATGCATTTATTCATTTGGTTTAAATTTTAAATTACAATATTACCAAATGTTGCTTCATAGTTCTGTTTCTATCTGGTACAATACCCATTTCAGGATGGGTAAAATTCATTCCCGTGGCAGAATAGTTTTGCACCACTTTTACGTCGTACAGTTACGCCTAGCAGTATGTCTTACATTTTAATATTAGTAAACAATATTAAAATGTAAGACATACTGCTTCTAAACGTCGCGTCTAGATCTCTGCCCCAAAAGCTTAAGTAATAATGGTCGTTTAATCTGTTTAAATAAATAAAATTTTAGTTGAAAAAAGGTCTGCATTTATTTGTCTCCTAAGCGCTTTAAAAATTACAAATTTAAAATGCATTCAAATAGTGGAAATATTGTATTCATAACATACGCATGCATACCAAGGCACACCACTTTCAATAAAAATAAAAGTTCAAGTCTAAGTGACAACATGTCGCTTAAAAAATAAATATTGTATGTATTCTCCTGATTAATATTCTTTTATGAATCGAAAATTTAGATTTTAAATAAATATTTTATTTTAAAAAAGGTCTGCATTTATTGGTCTCCTTACCGCTTTAAAATACAAATTTAAAATGCATTCAAACAGTGGAAATTTTTCATTCATGATATATATATATATATATATATATATATATATATATATATATATATATATATATATATATATATATATATATATATATATATATATATATGTATGTAGAGAGAGAGAGAGAGAGAGAGAAGAAAAAAGAGTGATAAATATGCGACGATTGTCCAAATTTATTTCAAATTTCAATTGTTCAATGCAAGGTGCATTCAGTAATAAACTAGTGTTTATTATTTTTTCCTTAAGCCAAGGCTTTTCAAAGATCGAGATCTTATCATCAGAGGAGAAATACGGATAGATAAGTTGGCTTTCGAAAAAACCAAAGTTCAAATATTTGAAAAATATATGAAAAATATAATTTAAAAAATGCAGTGAAAGAGAAGTTCCGTAAAAAAAGATATGTGGTTTGTCCGGGTGGTAATTTTCCGTTGAAAAGATGTCAAATGAATTGTAGAGAGCGAAAATAAATAAAAAAACTTTTGCGTAGGAGCAGTGTGGAGAGAATGTTCAAATATAAGTAAATCCAAACGCACTTAAATGGAATTGAAAAGAGAAAAACTGGCCATTATTGATAACTTCCTGGACCATAGAAAAAGGCAAATGACATCTAGTCCAAAGAAAACTTAAAACTCTACAATTGCTCTATCTCGTATATTGAGCTAAACCTCATCACTATAGGTTCCATCTACTAAAAGTTTTACTTTTGGTTTATATTTGATCCTTATATATATATATATATATATATATATATATATATATATATATATATATATATATATATATATATATATATATGCTAACATTGTTAAAAATAACAGAATATCTTTTTTCATTTTTTCAATTTTTCTAATTGGTCTTTTTTGTATTAAAAGCAAACAAATTAATAAATGTTCCATAGGTTTCACGAACGTTTTCGATTCTTCTTCGAATCATCTTCAGGTGTCAAAAGAAAATGAACAAAAAAGCTGGAGAAAGAAGAGAACTTTAAAAAGACAGCGGAGAAACGCGCAGAAAACGTTTTCGCATATATATATATATATATATATATATATATATATATATATATATATATATATATATATATATATTCTAAAATTGAAAATAGAAGCCTTTATCGATGCTAGATTAATTTTTTCTTTGCTTAAACCTTATTAATTTTGGAATAATATTCCATCATCAGAGTTGACAAGTTTTGTGTCATTTTTTTTTCATCAAAAAACACAAAAACAAAAATAAACAATTTTTTTTTAATAAAATGTCCTCGTATTCGCGGCGATGTCGTTGGCGGTACTGAATTCAAATTCTGGTTGTAGAATGAAAAAAGCATTGGCATGCTCGAAATTTAAGAAAACGGGTCGTTCATTTCAAAGTATTGGTGGGTCAGTATTATAAAATTGAAAATAGAAGCCTTTATCAATGCAAGATTAATTTTTTTCTGTTTTACCTTTTTTTTTTTACTTTAATCTTATTAATTTCGGAATAATATTCCGTCATCAGAGTTGACCAGTTGTATGTCATTTTTTTTATCAAAAAACACAAAAACAAAAATAAACAAACTTTTTTCCTTTTACTTTATAAAAATAGAAATTTAAGGTTTATTCAATGTAATGAAACTAACTGTAGAAATCAGGGGACAATAAATCGAATGAACAGAATTACAAGTTACCAGTTAAACTTGTAAATGTTTTTACCAAACTATCGCTAATGTTAAAAATAATTTATCAAGAAAATTCTAGCTTTTAACCACCGTCACTTGCCTGTAAGATGCAGTAAATCAATCATGATCTAATTAGCAATTAAAATCAATCATGATCTAATTAGCAATTAAAATCAATCATGATCTAATAAGCAATTAAAATCAATCATGATCTAATAAGCAATTAAAATCAATCATGATCTAATTAGCAATTAAAATCAATCATGATCTAATTAGCAATTAAAATCAATCATGATCTAATTAGCAATTAAAATCAATCATGATCTAATTAGCAATTAAAAACTGAACACGTTAAAGTGTTTTACAATTTTGTAATCAAAAGTATATTTTCTTTTTTTTTAAATTTAATATTTTGTCGGATAAAATCAGGAATTTAAAAGTGAAATGATGAAAACATATATTTGGATAGACTTTTGTAAAGCTTTCTTGGCATGAACAAATTGCATATGCTGTGAATTTCTTTAAAATGGGATATATTTGAAGCTTAAAAAGAATTTTCAGCCCTCATAGCTCAATTAAGTAAGACAGGCACTTGGAAATTAAGGACCACTTCCATTGTCTTCCCCAGAAAGTTTTATACATAAAATTTTAATTTCCCCAAAATAGGATGTATTTGAAGTTTTAAGGGATGTTTTCCACATAGCCCTTTTAGAGTTTTAGATTTTATGTAGATTCTTTAACTATTACTTCTATAGGGAATATACAACACATCACATACACACAGCCATTGAGTTATATATATATATATATATATATATATATATATATATATATATATATATATATATATATATATATGAGTATATGAAAGGATAAAAATAATCCGACGGTATGAAATTAAAAATGGAAAAGCGGAAGACCTTTTCGCTCAACGTTTCGCCCAAATTTCACGTGGGCTTTGTCAAGAGCGGACGAAGAATACAAAAATGACAAAAGACGAGAAAGTCTGTAAATTATGGGGAATATATATAGTGGTTGGGTTCGTGTTGAGATGAAGGGTATGCAAAAAAAAAAAAAAAAAAAAATAGAAATAAATATATATATATATATATGCACATAAATGTGATCGAAACATATATATAACACATATACATACATATATATCAAATACACATAGAAGTAGCATTGGAAAAGAAGAGGAGAAAATAAAGAGCAGAAAGGGGTCCAAAGGATATTTAATTTAAAGCTCAGGGAATCATATATATATATATATATATATATATATATATATATATATATATATATATATATATATATATATATATATATATATATATATATAGATATATATATAGATATATATATCGAAGTGAGAAAAAAAAACAACGTTCGTTGCAATCACTAATAAAATAATTAAATATTTACGTGATAAAAATCGTACATATTTCTAGACAGGGCGACTTGGTCCGATGGTAAAACGCTGGATTATAGACATCAATATCGAAGGTTTGGTCATTGTCTAAGTTAACCATTCTGATGACGGCTGTTAGCTAGAAACACGTGTCCATGGATTACTTTTATGTACGTATAAAATAAATAAAAATATATATTAACAAAAAATACGTTCTATAAGGTTAAGATTGACTAATAATGCAATTGTCTGCACTTTAATCACTTAGGAAGTGAGACAATCGAAGTAGTAGTGAGTAAAAACAACGAACGCTGCAATCACCAATATATATATATATATATATATATATATATATATATATATATATAAAGTTAGGAAAGTTCAGTTTTTAAGCATCTTTAGAACTTAAAGATAGCGGCAAAATGCCTTCAAAAACAACTTTCCCAAATTTATACCTACCAGCGACCATGCGCGAATTAAGTTCAATTTAAAAGAGACAATTACACCGTTAAGTCCACACAACATCGGACGTCACTTCTAGAAGACCAGGAAGGGTTATTACGAAAAAAACTAAGGTTAATACCTTTTATTTGTCTAAAGCTCTGACGAGACTTGTTATATCAAGCGAAATATTAGATAAAAAAGTTCAGACGAGGAAAAAAAAAATCTTTTTATTTCTTATTTTGATTTTAATAAAAATATCTGCATCTAACACATGGTTTTTGAAGGCATTTTGCCTCTTTCTTTAAGTTTATATATATATATATATATATATATATATATATATATATATAAAGTAAAGCCAACAAAAGATATGAGGCAACTAATATCTTTTAATTAGTGAAACATCCGGATAAAGACTGACGCTCAATATACTGGATAGAGCATTAATAGCATAATATAAAATGAAGTAATAAAATAAGGTGCGAATCAAATTTTATTAGAATTTAAAATTCAGGCAAAGTATATCAAAGTCCTTAACTCGTGAGTTTTCAAAGATAATTCTTCTCCTCAGAGGACCATTACCGCAGTGACGTTACTGCAGGTGACAAAATTACACTTTGAAAATATATAAAAATATATACAAACATACATAAAAGTACATAACACATCAAATATATAAAGCTAAAAACATACTTATTTGTTAAAGTTATAAAATCCATCCACGTCATACAAATTAAAACATAGTCAATGAAAGGTGTCCAAGAGGTTGACTGAATATAGATCCAGGCATTGAGTGATAGTCCAAAGGCGAACAAATTGAAAGAACTGAAAAACCGAAAAATTCATCCAGTCGGGAAATGCGTCCGCAATCAATGCAGTAAATTACAGTGAAAAATGCCTCCAATGTTTATGTTAATTAATACAATGATAAATGAACCAAATCAAATAAAAAGTTCAATAAACTCACTTTAGTTGAAATCATAAAGTTCAAAATTCAGGGTTCAAATGATTCGATCAGAGCAGCACAAATCAAAATTCGCTGGTTAAATGTAAAATCCGCTAAATCCGATTTCAATAAAATTAAATCAAACTGAGTCAATATATTCGGCCATTCCTTCTTCCGGGTCCGATCAAAATTAATAACGTTAAATTTGAAAGTAATCACTCTCCCGCAAGCCAAGTAAACAGAACCTATTCTCGTCGATCAGAGAATAATACTCTTTTTGGCTTGATATATTTGATGTATTATGTACTTTTATGTATTTTTGTATATATTTTTATATATTTTAAAAGTGTAATTTTATCACCCGCAGTAACGTCACTGCGGTAATGGTCCTCTGAGGAGAAGAATTATCTTTGAAAACTCATGAGTTAAAGACTTTGAGTTACTTTGCCTGAATTTTGAATTATAATAAAATTTGATTCGCACCATATTTTATTATTTCATTTTATATTATGCTATATATATATATATATATATATATATATATATATATATATATATATAATAAAATATACGCATATGAAGATGCAAAATACAATAAAATAAAAATCAAGACAGATTTTTTTTCTCATTTTAAATATCATATATTTAAGTTCTTCAATAATTTCGCTAAAAACATAGCCTTGTCAAGCAGAGAGATATTTGTTTTTAGCGAAATTATTGCAAAACTTAAATATATGCTATTTTATGATAAATTTCTTAAAAGATGCTTTAAAAGAATATAAAAAAATCTTCATATATATATATATATACAGGGTCGGCCAAAATAAGGGTCCTATCTTTAAATTTGAATAACTTGAATTTGAATAACTTCCACAAAATAAAAGTTAAACTCACAAAACTTTATGTGTGTGTAGACTGACCCTTCCGAGATTTTTTGAAATAAACAAAACAAATTTTAGCCGAAAAACACTTCTTAAAACTTACAAAAACTAAAGTATTGTTTTTTACACTGTTTTGAGTTTTTTAAGCAAAAATAATGTTTTCTAAATGAGGGTACGTTCCTTAGGGCTAATACGGCTCATGCTTGCTTCGGAAGGGGTCCTTTACTTATTCTAAAAAAAAAAAAATCAATAAATAAAAAAGTTATGAATTTTTAAAAATAGGACCCTTATTTTTGCCCACCCTGTATATATATATATATATATATATATATATATATATATATATATATATATATATATATAGAAAATATTATTTATGTATTCACCAACGTTTCGTCTTTATTGTAGACTTCCTCAGGATGAAGAAAAATGCAGAAAAAATCATACATTCATTAATTGAGATTTGCTTGAAAATGTTCAAGTTTCAGCGTGGCCATGGATAAAAAAGGCAAAAATGAAAACTGGCGATTTATATATATATATATATATATATATATATATATATATATATATATATATATATATATATATATATATATATATATATATATATATACTCCAACAAATAAATCTGAGTATGTTAATTTCAGTTTAAAATCATTTCTCATCTTCTCATTCATTTATATCCTTTGTGTATGTCCATAACAATTGTTGTTTCACGGTAGTACCGATCATCATTCGTATACCCGGCTGCAATAGCTTGAATAGCAAACCGGAATCATTAACAGCACTTATACTCGTGGCGTCGAATTTCTCGTGTTATTTCATTCATATGTACTCGTTCACATAATAGAATCTCATATATTGCTCCCTACCCGTGAGAGGGGTTATGTTTTCCACATTGCGTAGAGCATTACTCTTCGTAATATAAATTTAGTTTGAGAACCAATTTTAAAAAAGAAGCAAATTAAGTTATTGACTAAAAATTTGTAATGACTTTTAAATAATAAAAATAACATTTCTACAAATACTGAAACTTACAAAAAAAACAAATATTGGAATCGAACTTTTACTTAATTTTCGCTTTAATTTTAAATTTTCTTTTGAACAAAAAATATTATTAGTTTTTAAATGACATAATCAAATTGTGAACAATTATTTATTATTTATCTTTTACTGAAACTTACAAAAAAACAAATATATTGAAATCAAACTTTTACTTAATTTTCGCTTTAATTTTAAATTTTCTTTTGACCAAAATATTATTAGTTTTTAAATGACATAATCAAATTGTAAACAATTATTTATCATTTATCTTTTACTGAAACTTACAAAAAACAAATATTGGAATCGAACTTTTACTTAATTTTCGTTTTAATTTTAAATTTTCTTTTGACCAAAATATTATTAGTTTTTAAATGACATAATCACATTGTAAACAATTATTTATTATTTATCTTTTACTGATACTTACAAAAACAAATATTGAAATCGAACTTTTACTTAATTTTCGTTTAAATTTTAAATTTTCTTTTGACCAAAATATTATTAGTTTTTAAATGACATAATTAAATTGTAAACAATTATTTATCATTTATCTTTTACTGAAACTTACAAAAAAAATATTGGAATCGAACTTTTACTTAATTTTCGTTTTAATTTTAAATTTTCTTTTGACCAAAATATTATTAGTTTTTAAATGACATAATCAAATTGTAAACAATTATTTATTATTTATCTTTTACTGAAACTTACAAAAAACAAATATTGGAATCGAACTTTTACTTAATTTTCGTTTCAATTTTAAATTTTCTTTTGAAAGGGAGAGATATTATTAGTTTTTAAATGACATAATCAAATTGTAAACAATTATTTATTTCTCTTATTTTCTTGTATTTTACATCCAAGTTTACAATAGTCTATTTTTAATGGCAGAAAAAAACTTAGAAGATAAGATTAAAATTTATTTTTATGGATATTCAATTTTCATGGATATTCAATTTTCATGGATAATCAATTTTCTTGGATATTCAATTTTCATAGATATTCAATTTTCATGGATATTCAATTTTTGTGGATATTCAATTTTCATAGATATTCAATTTTCATGGATATTCAATTTTCTTACACAAATGAACGTTCGTCTAAAATGCTCGTCTGATTGAAAAGAAAATATTTAATTTCCATTTTAAAATTTCACTGTTTATTTTTAAACTAAAAAAAATAAACAAAACGAAAACTTCATGTTTACATGTATAAACAAATCTATTAAGGAAACAATCCTGCCATGACTTTAAATAAGTCATTAAATAAGTCATTAAATAAGTCATTAAATAAGTTAGAAAAAGAAATCCAACGTTATTTATTAAAATAGTAAAATAAAAATTATATGCGTTCATGAAAGTTACATAAAAAATGTTGTGCTTTTGAAATTAAAAAAAATGCATCAGAATTTATTTCTGATTCTCTTAATTGGACAAAAAATAAACTCGGACGATAAAATAACATTTATGTCTCATAGGATCGAAAGAAACATGTTTAATTCTAATTCTATTTCATTCTTTTTAATCAATGTTTTTAAATTAAACATAAGCTACATTGTAATATGATAAAATCGGCGAAATTATCCGAAAACGTTGATTGATAAAAACAAAATAGTAAAATAAAATTGATCTACTTTCTTTAATAATTTTAATTGACATTTACGAGATAATCCGTTTTCATGTAATTTTTGGTCATCTGGTACCGAAGATAATGTTATAATTATTAATAATAATTATTAATAATAGTTGTTAATAATAATTATTAATAATAATTATTATTAATAATTAGTAATAATTATTAATAATAATAATTATTAATTATTATTAATAATAATAATTAATAATATTTTAATAATTATTAATATTTTAAATTTTGGATATATTGCTCAAATATTTGTAAAATATCAGTTACATCAAAGATAGAAAATCAACTTAAAAAAATGTACTTGTAACGTATTAACGTATTATTATTAACGTAGATATTTAGTAAAAATTACAAAACTGGCAAATTGTCTTTTAGGGTTAGCGTTAGTAAAACGATTGATGTCTTTTAGGTTTAATTATACAGGGTGGGCCAAAATAAGGGTCCTATCTTTAAATTTTAATAACTTGAATTTGAATAACTTCCACAAAATAAAAGTTAAACTCACCAAACTTTATGTGTGTGTAGACTGACCCTTCCGAGATTTTTTGAAATAAACAAAACAAATTTTAGCCGAAAAACACTTCTTAAAACTTACAAAAACTAAAGTATTGTTTTTTACACTGTTTTGAGTTTTTTAAGCAAAAATAATGTTTTCTAAATGAGGGTAGGTTCCTTAGGGCTAATACGGCTCATGCTTGCTTCGGAAGGGGTCCTTTACTTAGTCTAAAAAAAAAAAAATCAATAAATAAAAAAGTTATGAATTTTTTAAAATAGGACCCTTATTTTTGCCCACCCTGTAGATTAAAACTGAAATTAAAACATCTGGTCAAAAACAAAATAATTATTGGTAAAAATTGATCATCACAAACAAATTAAATGTAAAATATCATTTAAATCGTTTTTTTGTTTTTAAAACTAATTTTTATTTTGACGAACGTTTGGCCATTTTTTCAGCTTTTTTAACATATTATTTAGTGGAAATTAAAAAAAAAATACAAATACAATATTTCATTTAACAACTTACCATCATATAACTGCTAACTATCATAAAGGCTTTCTGTGAACAAGTAGGAAATGATTAACACGAACAACAGTGTAATTGTTGAATAGGCACAAAAGATATTGGGTGCAATTTTATTTTGTTTAAGAGACCAAAATCACACATGGCTGCCAAACATTAAAAAAACGCAGAACATAGAAAAACAGTTTAATTGTTGAATAGGCACTCTTCAAAAATCATGGATGAAATTGTGTAAGGGTCTAAAACTGCTGTTGGTTGAATTGTAATTTACGTTTTAACAAAACAAAACAAAATATCTTTGAAATCTAAATGGCCATTACACAACATTCAAGAATGGAAAAAAAACAATAAAAATACAATATTTTATTTTGAAATATGAGAAATATAGATCCATAACCTACCAACATATCGGTGCTAATTATTACAAAATCTCATGCTATAGTTTTCACCTAAATCATGGATTAAATTGTGTGTTGTCTAAAACTGATTTTTTCTTGAATTGTAATTTACGTTTTTCAGAAAACAAAACAAAATATCTTTAAAATCTAAATGCTCATTTTTTTCAGCTTTTGTTGTAATTACACAACATTCGAGAGTAGAAAAAAAATTAAAAATACAGTATTTTATTTTGAAATATGAGAAATATGAGAATTGTAATTTACGTTTTTAAGAAAACAAAATATCTTTAAACCACAAATTTGATTTAATTTTCGTTTAAAGTTAAGAATTTTCTTTTTGCCTCAAACATTTTCTCTAGATAAGTTTAAATAAGATAAGGAAATTCGAAACGTTCATTTATTTTTCTGGTATTTTTTGTATTATTTGTATTTTTACATCAAAATTTACAAACGTCCATTTTAATGACACAAAACCCTTGGAAGATAAAATAGAAATGCATTTTTATGTTGATAAAATGAATTTTCGTCTCATCGAAATGGAAATATCGAATTCCCTTCTTACTGTGTCTTTTTTTAATTTTTAACTGTGTTTAATAATAAACGTGAAAACCGAAAACTTTACATGTAAAAACCAGTCTACGGTGGAAAGAATTAATTTCCAATAAATTTCAAATAAAACATTCAATGAATAAAAAAGTTATGCAATTTTTTTTAGAAATAACAAAAAAAGATTATAATAAAGTAATTTACACATTCGCTGACTTTAATTGAAGTTAAATTGGTTTTCCGTCTAAAGTAATTTTATTTATTTTAAAGGACGTCAATAATAAAGTAGTATCGTTAAGTACATTTTTATTATTCATTTTAAATACACACACACACACACACACACACACACATATATATATATATATATGTATATAAATGTATATATATATGTATATAAATGTACATATGTGTATATAAATGTATATATATATGTATATAAATGTATATATATATATGTATATAAATGTATATATGTGTATATAAATGTATATATATATGTATATAAATATATATATATATGTATGTATATATGTATATAAATGTATATATATATGTATATATATATGTATATATATATGTACATGAATGTATATATAAGTATATATATATGTATATAAATATATATATAAGTATATATATATATGTATATAAATATATATATATATGTATATAAATAAATATATATATATGTATATAAATGTATATATATATATGTACATGTATGTATATAAATATATATATATGTATATGTACATGTATATATATATATGTATATATACTTATATACATATATATATATGTACATGAATGTATATCTATGTAAATATATATATATATATGTATATAAATGTGCATATAAATGTATATATATATCTATATATGTATGTATATAAATATATATATATATGTATATGTACATGTATATATATATATATATATATATATATATATATATGTATATATATATATATATACTTGTCATTTTTCACACATTTTGTCTACCACGGCATTTCATATTCATGACTTATCGTGTACCTTACCCCATACTTATATACATATATATATGTATATCTATATAAATGTATATATATATGTGTATATATATATGTATATAAATGTATATATATATATGTGTATATGTACATGTATATATATACGTATATATATGTGTATATATATATTTATATATATATATATATATATGTACATAAATGTATGTATATATATGTA
>OY744538.1:3244486-3254486 GCA_963556195.1 Sepiola atlantica | reverse complement strand
ATTTCTCTTAGTGTAAATTGTCAGAATTTTTCCTCTGAGGATTTGTTTTTTGGGGTTCGTCTTGTTGGGATAGTTTCCTGATTCGTCTTGGGACTAAACCGTTTTAGGAGTTTATCGACTGCATGGGATTATTTCGGAGGTGTCCTTCTCCTAGACTAGTTGCCATAAAAAATAGATTTAGCTTGGAAGAGAAGAGGGTATTAGTGAAAGCGATGCAATCACCCAGACGGGACGCGAACACGGTACGCTGAATCCACATGTGTTCAATATTCGTTTTGTTTTGAAATATGTTTAAAAAATAAATTCTAAATGTCGTTCGTTTTTTTTTCTTTCTGAAACTGGGAGAAAAATGGCGACATGGAAGCAGAAATAATAAAAGAAAATAATAAAATATTTAATTTATGCGAGTTTTACAATTTTAATAGTTGGAGAGCGAGAAAAATATAAAGTTTTTAAAATCACACGCACACAAACACACGTACGCACATAAACACACACACGCACGCACGCACATAAACACACACACTAACACACGCACGCACACAAACAAACGCCCGCACATAAACACACACACCAACACACGCACATACACACACAAACAAACACACACAAACAAACATACGCACACACACGTACACAAACACACACAAACACACACACGTACACAAACACACACACATAAACGCACACACACAACACACGCACATAAACACACACACAAACACGCACACAAACACACACACACACAAACACACACACAAACACACACACGCACATAAACATACGCATGCACACAAACACACACACACACAAACACACACACGCACATAAACACACGCACGCATACAAACACACACACACATAAACACACATAACACACACACGCATAAATAAACAAAAACTCGACAAAAAAATTCTTTATAATTTAAAACATTTCACTCAATGTTATTTTAATATTCATTCTAAAAGTTGACACTAATCCCCCCTCTTAAAATTTAATTTGATTTTTATTTCTGACAGTTTTTTTCTATTTCTTTTTCTTTCTTTCTTTTTTTTTTTTTTATAAATACGTCCTTACATCACGAGGTTTTTTTGTTTTTTTTTGTCGGTCCGTCAGTTTGTCACGGTGTTTTGTTTATTTATTTAATAAATTTTGATATTAAAAATAAATAAATAAATAAATATAAAAATAGATACGCGGTCAAGCTTTGTGGAAATGCACCGGTCGATTGCGACAATAGATCTGGTCACGTGCCTCAAAATTTCAGTTAGATTGACTCAAGTGTTATGAGCTTATTTTTGAAAGGTCAATTTCGTTGGTCTGTCATGCTTTAGTTTGAAATGTCATTGTTGTTAGTCTGTTGCTATGTAAGTATGAAATAGCATTTTGATCGCTAAACGCGCAGAGTGACTGGACGCATCTTACATCTAGATGCGTCAAAGCAGTCCGATAAGAGGCTATGCTCGTCGGTCGGTTTGTCGCACTTTTTATTATTATTATCCGTCTGTCTCGCTTACATTTCGAATTGCATTTTTAGATACGTCCAACTCTTTCTATCTATTGGTATAGTGAAGCTGACTTAATCAACGTTTGTTTCCTTAAAGTTTTTCCCTATGTACTTTAATCACGCAAAATGCATAGTAAAATATGCCTTGGTTTGGGGATTGAGTTATGTTTGAAAGAAAACTGTATATTTATTTTTCTAATAAACCTTGATTTTCAATTTACTCACCAATGACCAATCTTTTATCGTTTTCTTTCTCCCTAACTGTATGTTGTTTGACTTCCAAACCTCGTTCTTATTTTAGACCGTCTCTATCACCTTCGCTTCCGTATCTCTCTCTCTCTCTGTTTATTAACATTAAAAGATTGAATTAGTCCATTATAAACAAAAGGAAATACCAACACAACTAGTAATACAATTGCACCTGTAATTGAGATGAGAAAAAAGAAACTAGATAGTGAAGAAGGGGGTAGGACAAACAGAAGCGACTAATTTTAGAATTTTACTTTTTATATTTTTTATATTTAACTGGCTTTGCAAACTCACTGTTTTCTGATTCAATCAATCTAGTCCCAATCTGAATGGATGATCCAACGAGTCACAATTTTTTCTTATTAAACTGAACCAAACTTAATCAATTTTTTCTTATTAAACTGAACCAAACTTAATCAATTTTTTCTTATTAAACTGAACCAAACTTAATCAATTTTTTCTCATTAAACTAAACGAAACTTAATCAATTTTTTTCTTATTAAACTAAACCAAACAATCAATTTTCTCTCCCTAAGTCCTACATATTTCCTATGTATTTTATTCACACAAAATACATGCTAAAATATCCCACACGTTGAGGATTGAGTTGTCAGCAATTAACTGATCAAGTGACCCATCTCTTACTACGTCCGTATCTATCACTTTAACTCTCTCTTATTTTATACGTTGTCTATTACTCTCTCTCTCGTTTTCTCTCTCTCTCTCTCTCTTTCACTCTCGCTCGCTCCTTTTCTCTCTCCCCGCCCCCTCTCTCTTTCACTCTCGCTCGCTCCTTTTCTCTCTCCCCGCCCCCTCTCTCTCTCCCTCTCTCCCTCTATGAATCTTAAGATAATTATTTATTCTCCTCGTCGTCTTCCTTTCTATTTATGAAGACAGACAGCGAAGAAAATACTTCTACTACTACTACTACTACTACTACTACTACTACTACTACTACTTTAGAAAGAAAGAGAAAGACAGAGGAAGAGCAACCAAGCACAGAGACACTGATTTTGGAATTTGTTCATACCATCCGTGTAAATGAGGTACGCTATTTGAGCCTAGGTAGGTATCCTCCCAGGCATTACCTCCTCGTTCGGGATGGGGATATGTATATTGCATGTCGTCTAAGGCACCCTACCAGGGAATTCGGACGTTCTTGGAAAGAAACTTCACTCGCGGAAATTCCGTCTACTTTTAAGTACACAAAGGGAGAAAGGAATATTATTGACAGTGGTTGTAGCTAGACGAGTTTTTGCTGTGAATGTTTTACAGGGAGAAAACCATAGATTGGAGCGATAGAGCAGAGAAAGACTAGCAACACTTCTTCTGTGAGAAAGTGACTGTAGGGAAAAGAAGAGGATCCCCCCACAAGATTTAAAATTCAGTTTTGTACTCTGCCAATGCCGGAAGGAGTGCTCTGAGTGGCCTGATCCCCCAGACGTGGCAACAGTATCTCCCCATCTGACGACGTATACAAGTATACAAGTAAAGCGTGAGATATTTTCTGGAGCGATAGAATGATCCAAACATTTTTCCAGCGACCTTAGCAACGGATTTGATGTAAGTCTTCCATTTCAAGTCTCAAATAGAGGTCAGTCCTAGAAGCTTATCAAAGCAGGCAGCTTCTTCAAGGATAGAGGAACAGTCGTTTCAATTGGGGTAAAGTAAGTATCCGAGCGTTGGCGGTGAAAAGAGAGAAGCTGGTTTTAGATTCATTAAAAGTAATCAGCCACTCCTTTTTTTCCAATTGCACCACGTGCTCCAGGTCGGAAGAGAGAGAATCAGAAAGATCTTGATCATCAATGCTCTTCGAAGTGTTGCCATAGACGGTCGCGTCGTCTGCATAAATGGCAACGAATGATCCTAGAATGTAATTTGGGAGATCATTGATGAAGATCAGGAAGAGGTTGGACACAGAATAGATGATTGGTGCACGCCGGCATTAATATTATGTGCTTCAGGCTCCTGTCCAGCAACGACTACGCCAGAATTAGCATCACAGGATAAATTGTATTGTGTTAAGCATTTTAAACTGCTGTTTCTAGTTTTCATACGTAATGTCATTTATTGCAGGTTGCTATTTTTTATTAATTGTTGTCAGAATGTACAATCAGACCATGCATGGAGTGCTGTTGTCATATTTGGGCTGGTGAATCTCTGTCCCATCTGAGGGTTCATGATAAGGTGCAGAAACATATCTGTAATTTGATTGGCCCCACCTTTTCTTCTTCTCTACACCCCCTCTCACACCGACGTGATGTTGTTAGTCTCAGTCTTTTCTATAAAAACTATTATGGCACGTGTTCTTTCAGAGTTATATGATCTACTCCCTGCTTCTTTTGTTCCATTTCGTTTGACTCGTTGGTCTACTGGTCTCCATCAATTCGCTGTTTTGATACCTCATTGTAATACAGCTTCCTATTCCAGTAGCTTCTTTCCAAGAACCGGAGACTTGTTGAATTCTTCCTGCTGACTGTTTTCCTCCTACATATAACCTTGGTATTTGCGATAATCATATTTCGTTCTTGTTAGCTCCTTACATCAAGTGGCTTCATGCCTTGTCTAGAGCGATTTCCATGAAAGTTTTCTTTAACTGTACAGGGAGAAAGAAGGAGGTGCAGACTAAGAAAGAGATGGGAAGACAACATCCGAGAGTGGACAGGACTGGCACGGAGTAGGAAGCAGAAGATCCGAAAAAGTGAGAGATCACAGAGGTATATAATTATCATAAGTAAAATAACATAACGACATAAATTTGATCACCCTCTCCCCCCCCCTCGCCCTCTCTCTCACATTTCTGTAACATAAGCTTAAGAGAGCCGGATGGTTTAGTCCTTCTGAGCTTGAAACCGACGGTACTGATGCTGTACTAATTTTCTGAACAAAAAAATAAATAAATATTACGCTTTTAATTTTGATTCTCAATTAATCGAGCACTCTGCTGGGATTTTTCCCACCAACTAACAAAAGAAGTTTATATATATATATATATATATATATATATATATATATATATATATTTGGATTTTTCACTTAGAAAAAGATTATTCAGTGAAGACCGGGATTATTCCATTAAAGACAAGCTCGATGATACTCGATTACAGTGTACAGAGCATTTATATGTGGTTTTTTGAACACCACATTGTGTATTGGCGGTTGTTGTAACTCTTCTTCAAGGTACTTAATTTCCCTGGTGATCTGCCAAGCAACGATCTGCTCGGTAGTGAAACACGTGTAGGTAAAAAAAAACTCTTTAATTTGAAAAATTATGAATAAATAATTTTTGAATGAAAAAATATTTTGTGGTGTTGTTTGGGCTCCTGAACGGAATGCTTTGGTAAGCTTTCAAAAAATCACACACATATATATATATATATATATATATATATATATATAGGGTGGGCAAAAATAAGGGTCCTATTTTTAAAAATTCATAACTTTTTTATTTATTGATTTTTTTTTTTTTTAGAATAAGTATAGGACCCTTTCCGAAGCAAGCATGAGCCGTATTAGCCCTAAGGAACGTACCCTCATTTAGAAAACATTATTTTTGCTTAAAAAACTCAAAACAGTGTAAAAAACAATACTTTAGTTTTTGTAAGTTTTAAGAAGTGTTTTTCGGCTAAAATTTGTTTTGTTTATTTCAAAAAAACTCGGAAGGGTCAATCTACACACACATAAAGTTTGGTGAGTTTAACTTTTATTTTGTGGAAGTTATTCAAATTCAAGTTATTCAAATTTAAAGATAGGACCCTTATTTTGGCCCACCCTGTATATATAGGTGTGTGTTTGTGTGTGTGTGTGTGTGTGTGTGTGTGTGTGTGTGTGTGTGTGTGTGTGTGTGTGTATGTGTGTGGTACGGCCATGTCACACAATCATCAGTTCTCCTGCATGGAACTGTACGGGAGAAAGAAGGGGGGGCAAACAATGAACGGGGTGGGAGGACAACATCCGACAGTTGACATACTCATGTAAGCAGAAAGATGTGAAGGCTGGAGGAAACTGATTGCCAGGTCATCTTTGACGTCCCAACGGTCATCGTTGGTTTGTCAAATTATTTCCACATCAAAATGCATATTACGTAATATAATGTTTATTCATTAATTCGCAAATTGAATGGACGCATCTTAAAAAATGTCCGTCTCGGTTTTTCCAACGTCACCGTTTTGTCTGCTCACTTTTTTTTTCGGTTTTAGAATTAGAATTCTTTTTCTACTCAATCTCGTTCTTCTCTCAACTTGGATAACCTATTTTCCCTCACCTTCGCTTTCATTAGTGCCCTCTCCTTCCACGCCGCCAAGATCAAAAGAGGCACAGTCTCCATTCGTGTCATTGATACAGCACACCCTTTTCATCCCACCAGGTGGCGTGGTTGCTACCACCACTTCCGGTTAGGCCGGTGGGATGGGGGAGATGAAAGACTCGAAAACCCGTGCGCCAAACATCGTCATGCAGGAAACGATCTATAATACCATATACAGCAGAGACTTTAAAAACAGACAGAAGAAACAACAGGATATGCTGTGGTCGGTCATTGCTGACGGTGACGGAGGCTTTTCTGCCGAGGAAGCATTGCACGATTTCGGATGGAGCATGGAAAACCTGGACACGTGAGGACGAACACTTTGCCTCGATCGGCTGACCCGTCACAAGTTAGACGTGTTTATGGGGTTTGATTGAAGAAGAGGACACCCAAGCTGAAAGAGAACATTTTATGAAGAGTAAAAATCAGTTGCACACGAAGGTTCTATGTTTAAAAAGTTTTTTTTCTGAATTAATAATAACTTGTCATCAAACTAACAAAGTATAGCTTGGCAAAGTGTAGTACCTGTTCCGATGGATGCTACACCTCTTACAACAGTACTGTCTTGGCTTTCGGGCCTTGATTCCTGTGCAATTCTAAGAGGTTCACCCTTCCAGGCTTTGCCTTCCCACCCTTTGAGAAGGGGTTAGTTTATTGCTAAACGCCTGAGGCGCTCCTACCGGGGAATGCCGACGGGGCTGCCCAGGCATTTTTTGTAGGTCAGAGTGCTTAACCTCTAGGGCGCTGGCTTTTCAATTCCACTTTCCGACCTTGTGTCACATCTTACCGCTCCGAGAGGGAGATAAATAAAAAGTATAACTTTATGTGGCCATATGTGATAGATACATGAGAACAGACTTACATAGATAGATAGATAGATAGATAGATAGATAGATAGATAGATAGATAGATATGAACAGACTGTGATATATATATATATATATATATATATATATACATATATATATATAATATGTATATATATATACATATATATATATATATATACATATATAATATGTATATATATATATATACATATATATATAATATGTATATATATATATATACATATATATATATATGTATATATATATATATATATATATATATAATATGTATATATATATATATATATATATATATATATCACAGTCTGTCATATCTATCTATCTATTCGCTTTGACTCCATTGAATTTCGATACTGATTAAACCAATAACATTGTTTTTATTTTACAGTCGTTTCATCTTGAGGGACTATACAATCAGACCAGGTCTGAATTTTGCATATATAGATATAAAAAAACAAGACATTTACATATGCACAGTCGAAAGAACATAAAGCAACATAGGTGAAAATTGCGCAGTTTTTTTCATCAAAGCTGCCATGTTTGTTTTATCAAAGCCGCCATCTTTGTTTTACCAAAGCCACCATCTTTGTTTTACCAAAGCTGCCATGTTTGTTTTATCAAAGCCGCCATGTTTGTTTTACCAAAGCCGCCATGTTTGTTTTATCAAAGCCGCCATGTTTGTTTTATCAAAGCCGCCATCTTTGTTTTACCAAAACTGCCATGTTTTTGATCAAAGCCGCCATGTTTGTTTTATCAAAGCCGCCATGTTTGTTTTACCAAAGCCGCCATGTTTGTTTTATCAAAGCCGCCACGTTTGTTTTATCAAAGCCGCCATGTTTGTTTTACCAAAGCTGCCATGTTTGTTTTACCAAAGCCGCCATGTTTGTTTTATCAAAGCCGCCATGTTTGTTTTATCAAAGCCGCCATCTTTGTTTTACCAAAGCCGCCATGTTTTTTATCAAAGCCGCCATGTTTGTTTTACTAAAGCCGCCATATTAGTTTTACCAAAGCCGTCATGTTTGTTTTACCAAAGCCGCCATGTTTGTTTTACCAAAGCCGCCATGTTAGTTTAAAAAAATATATGTCGCCTTTTTGTAAAATGCTAAATCGTAATAACTTAATTTCTCAATGAGTTAATTGATATTCGAATTCCAATGTATTTTTTAAAATTTGATTAAAGGGAGATAATTCCTGAATTCATAATGTGTAATTTTACTTATATTTCAAAATTCGAGGATATTATTGACTAGGACGATCAAAGAGACAGAGATACTTAAAGCGAACTGAAGGGAATATGGTACATTGTAATACAAATAGTTTAGGAACAGTTCCGAAACACTTGGGAACTACAGACTAAGAGAAATTGGAATCAAAAGGAGAATTGGCACCGGATAAAGCACGGCACTGATGATAGCAGCTGAAATATTAAAAAAAAATCATTGGATGCAGAACCAACTCACATAGTCTGATAACGTAGACGAATCACAGATAAACTGAAACACGGGATAATCACGTTGATACACCTGTATTAGTTACATTATTGGAGTTAAGCGACCTTCAGCCTGATTAGTACTAGATGGGTGACTATTTTGAAGTACCTGGCGTCGTTTGTGGATGGAGGGCGACATATACCTGGGGGGGGGACTTGCAAAAACTAACGTGGTCAAACATCAACTCCCCTGAGCAGCACACACGTCCGACTGGGGACCGCTTGTTAATTTAATGTTTGAAGGAAGTCGGGTCGATTAACCTAGGGTGAATTCTGCACAAGAAAAAGGGAAACTGAATAACACAGTCGAAATACAGCTAGAAACACGGACGAAACAGGACACGAAACCAAAGAAACTGAAAGTACTAGATAATAAAATACACATAAATTACCCCCTCCCCAAAAAAAAGATTTTAAAAGAAACGCAGTGGTACTAGTATCAGTTGGTGCCACAAAATTGGTAAACAAGGGTCGGATAGGATAGTAAGACTTCTGGGAGTTTATAATGAAGAAGAGGTTGTGTAACCACGGAAACTGCATATCAATTGCTCTACAAAGGCTTGAGAGTCTAGTCTATCTCATTACCTCACCCATAGCTAGTATGATAGTGAAAATGATACGAGAGCTTGTACGGAATTCGAACACGGCACGACGTTAGCCACAATACTACAGACGCACGCGCGCGATCAAACGTCCGGTCGACACACGTGTTCAAATTCTGAGAGAATCCCACGAACACACCACCCACTTCCTCTACCCACGTCGCTCCCCGTCACGTCGGTTCCGCCCCTCGCACACCCCCTACAATGTGTGAAATACAACCACACCGATTGAATAAACATCAATTCGAAAGAAACTCGGATGAAGAGAGAAAAAGAGGGAGGGAGACAGACAAACAGACAAAGATGGGCAGACAGACAGACACGTGTAGCATTTCATCACCTCAGTTGGAAAACGAGTATATGCGCACGTCCGCCAAACTATCACCAGTCTTGCACGCGCGCCTGGCTCGATGCTGATCGATTGAAACACTCAGATATATAAGTATATTCATTGATTACACAATAACAACACGTATGTACCGTCGCTTCTACGTTCCACGTCTATTTAAAACAAAAAATAAGATGTAATTCCTAACTATCTGTCGTCGCTGTGTACAAAAATAAAGATTTTACCTATTTAAAAATGAATTGTTCCCAAATCGAATAAGACGTCATTAACTCTGTAGCCGCTATCGACTTAAAAATGACATTTGTTATTATTTATTCAAGAGATTTAATTTGAAATTAGTTTTACGAGAAGAACGAACCCATTCATTTTGAAAAGATTTTTTTTTTTTTCTCGGAATTTTTTTAGTTCAGAGTTGATAATTTGCAATGGCCGTGGCGCAGTGGATATAGTACTAAGTAAAATTCAGTTGTAAGTGACAGTCATCTGAAGGTTGAAGGTTCAAATCTCAGTGCGGGCGATACGAAGACTTGCGAATTCTTGAAGACTTCTTCCCAGTCATGGCAGATGGAACAAGAGCATGCTACCCCCGTGGATTAAATAAAGGGTTCCGTTCGAAATTCCGTCCAGATTCCCGAGTTCGACAGAA
>OY744538.1:3229486-3239486 GCA_963556195.1 Sepiola atlantica | reverse complement strand
AGGAGGTTTATCTTGGTAGCACTAAATGTGACCATCCATTTTTTGGCCTTATATGTTGTGAAATCTAGCTCCCTAAAAACTGCCTCAGTGTCGAAGGATTTTTTCCTTCACTGACCGAGGACAGAAAAGATGAAGTGTAGTATCAGAAGAGATACAACAATTTGCTCTTAACCAAAAGGCCAAGGATGTCTGTGGCTGTCTGGATGTCGTTTTGTAGGGAAGCGGAGAATCGCGCTGAAAGAAAGGGTAAATAAATCCACTACTGACTCTCTTCCGGGCACCTGCAGAGGAGGAGGGGAAGGAGGAGGAGGGGAAGGAGGAGGAAGATTATTTTTGTTTGTTTTTTGTTTTTTTGTCCTTTGTTTTTTGTTTTATTATTATTATTATTATTATTATTATTATTATTATTATTATTATTATTTCTCTGTTGAAAGGAGGTGTGGAAATAAATAGATGAATATATATATATATATAAGTAAGAAGAGGAGAAGAAACGAAAGGATCAAAGGGAAAATGGGCGGCTGGTTGGGGTTGATGCGGCGGCGTGTAGGGTGGGGCTCTAGTGACGGGAAACGCTAAATAAACCAGAGAAGAAGAAGAAGAAGAAGAAGAAGAAGAAGAAGAAGAAGAAGAAGACACAAAAATGGCTTTGGTTTCGAGAAAGAAGGCAAAGCGGTTTTAGAAAGGGTGCGAGTAAGAAAAGATGGAAACCGAAACGGTGTGGTCTGCGAAAAAAAACATTAAAAAACAGGATAGATTCTTAAGATATGTCCATTCAATATGCGCGTTTAGCGATGAAAATTGCGTTTCAAACTTACGTAAGCGTCAATTCGTCTGAATCAGCAGGGTACAAGTTTTGAAGTGGTTCGCTTCTGTTGTTGGCATTAGTTACTGCGTAGGTGAGGGGGGGCGGGGGACCACCGGATGGGTTGCCAACATCTATAGTGGAAGTGGTGTTTAATGAACTGACAGGATTTGAACGTGGAATGCCGAGGTCATTAGTCCACGTCTTTCTACACTTCACCACAGTCATTACCATTAAGCGTGACAGACCAACGAAAACGCTATTTCAAACTGAATCCTATAAACCAAAGAAAATGTCGATAATTTTATAAAGTCCCCAATTAATTTCACAAAAGTAAAACTATTTGCAGTAAACTACAGACATCTGTTTTAGTTTCACTCAGTTTTCACTATGTAAATGTTTTTGTTTTTTGTATTATTATTCCTTTCAACATATTTTGGCGGTTTATTTTCTTGCAGTTATTAAATATACAATAGAGTACATATACAAGGAGAGAGAAAAGTGGACCTAGGTTAACTGTCGGCAGCCTTGTAATCTCGCTTCTCTTATTTTGTCCTTTAGTCCTTATATTCCATGAGCGACGTTTCTGACAAAGGGGAAATAATTGCTGTTTTCTGGGTCGGAATCTATCCATCTAGCACTTATAGTTGGATATTTGTGACCTTGAAGTAGTATTTTTCTAACTCTTTACATCAAGTGGCGTCATGCCTTGTCTGGGGCGATTTCCATTATTAAAAGAATAGGTGTATCAATATTACAGAGCTGTTCTTCGATCCACAGTCGCATGTATATTCCAGTCAGGGGAAATAACTTTTTTTCTTTTTTTTTTTTTTTTTGCAATCAGGTGTCGACGTCCTCCTACATACAGCACCTGCTATTCCCAAACGGTCGCCCATCTGGTACTGACCATGTTTAACGTTGCTTAACTTCCGTGATATAACGAGAACCGGTGTGTTATGCCGTTGTGAATTGAATATTCCCTAGAAACTTCCTCTTTCAGGGGAAGCCGGCTTAATCCGCCAGGATGAATGTCACCCAGGTACAAAGAACCTGTCCAGCGACAAGTATTCCCGCTAGTACACAACTAAAAATGACGTAATGAAACTTGACAAAAAATTGATCACTTAATACAATAGAAAAAAAACGGATAGTCATACGATGTGTCCATTACGCACAGATTAAATGGTCTTATCTTATGACATACCAAAAATTATGACATACCCAAAATTATCTTATGACATAGCAAAAATTATCTCATAACATACCAAAAATTATCTTATGACATACCAAAAATTATCTTATGACATACCCAAAATTATCTTATCACATACCAAAAATTATCTTATGACATACCCAAAATAATCTTATGACACACCCAAAATTATCTTATCACATACCAAAAATTATCTTATCACATACCAAAAATTATCTTATGACATAGCAAAAATTATCTCATAACATACCAAAAATTATCTTATCACATACCAAAAATTACCTTATGACATACCAAAAATTATCTTATGACATAGCAAAAATGATCTCATAACATACCAAAAATTATCTTATGACATACCAAATATTATCTTATGACATACCCAAAATTATCTTATCACATACCAAAAATTATCTCATGACATACCAAAAATTATCTTATGACATACCCAAAATTATCTTATGACATACCCAAAATTATCTTATCACATACCAAAAATTATCTTATCACATACCAAAAATTATCTTATGACATAGCAAAAATTATCTCATAATATACCAAAAATTATCTTATCACATACCCAAAATTATCTCATGACATACCAAAAATTATCGTATTACATACCAAAAATTAAAAAATAAATAATTTCCAAACGCTTGAGTCAATCCAACCAAATTTCATTAATCTTGAGTGTGTAGTTAAAAAAATTACTATGTATTAACTGTACTAACCCGGGAGTTATTTACTTTCTTTTTCTGGTTTCGCTTTTTATTCTTTTAAAACCGCATAAATACTTTCTAGTTTTATTTCTAAACTCTTTAATATATAAATTACGAGCCACAAATCAAACTGATAAAGAGAGGGTTTGCTTATTACGTGACGAATGCAGAGAGGGAGAAATGAGCTTATTTTTTAAATTGTTTAAAAAAAACTTACGCTATTGCATTTTTATTTCTATAAATATTCGATTTATAGTAAATAAAAAAATGTGTATTCAATCCATAATTATGTAAGCTACGTTGAAACGAGGAATAACAAGCACACACGCTCGTGCACACGTGAAGTGTTCTCATTATTTTATTAACAGTCATTGACAAATAGACAACAAAAGAAGGAATCGGATAGCATCTGAATGCTAAAGAGAGAGAGAGAGAAAGAGAAAAGGGAAGAGAGAGAGAAAGAGAGAGAGAAAGGGAAAAGGGAAGAGAGAGAAAGAAAGAGAGAAAGAGAGAGAGAGAGAAAGAGAGAGAGAGAAAGAGAGAGAGGGAGAGAAAAGGAAAGAGACAGAAAAATATATAGAGAAAAAGATGACGAGAGAGAGAAAGAGAGAGAAAGAGAGATAGAACAAGAGAAAAAGAGAGAGAGAACAACAGCGAGTGAGAGAGAAAGAGAGAGAAAGAGAGAGAGAGAACGAGAGAGAGAAAGAGGGAGAGAAAGAGAAAGAGAAAGAAAGAGGAACAAATAGAGAGAGATAAAGAGAGAGAGAAAGAGTGAGAAAAGAGAGAGAGGAAGAGAGAAAGCGAGAGAGAAAGGAAGAGAGTGAAAACGGGAGAAAAAAAGAAAAATAAAGAATGAGAAAGAGAGAGAAAGAAAGAAAGAAAGAAAGAAAAAAGAGAAAGAAAGAAAGAAAGAAAAAAGAGAAGAAAGAAAGAAAGGCAGAGAGACCTAGACACTGTCTCGAAAAAAAAGAAAGAGAAAGAGAGAGAAAGAAAGAAAGAAAGAAAAAAGAGAAGAAAGAAAGAAAGGCAGAGAGCCCTAGACACTGTCCCCAAAAAAAAGAAAGAGAAAGAGAGAGAGAGAAAGAAAGAAAGAAAGAAGAAAGAGAAGAAAGAAAGAAAGAAAGGCAGAAAGCCCTAGACACTGTATCGAAAAAAAAAGAAAGAGAAAGAGAGAGAAAGAAAGAAAGAAAGAAAGAAAAAAGAAAGAAAAAAGAGAAGAAAGAAAGGCAGAGAGCACTAGACACTGTATCGAAAAAAAAAGAAAGAGAAAGAGAGAGAAAGAAAGAAAGAAAGAAAGAAAAAAGAAAGAAAAAAGAGAAGAAAGAAAGAAAGGCAGAGAGCACTAGACACTGTATCGAAAAAAAAAGAAAGAGAAAGAGAGAGAAAAAGAGAGAGAAAGAAAGAAAGAAAGAAAGAAAAAAGAAAGAAAAAAGAGAAGAAAGAAAGAAAGGCAGAGAGCACTAGACACTGTATCGAAAAAAAAAGAAAGACCGTTAAATCGAAATAAAAGCAGAAACAAAACTAAACAAAAAAGGACGGACTGGAAATTTGGGGGAAAAAATCAAAGCCAAAAGAAATCGGTGAGAGGGTCTGGCTGTAGGCGGGAAGCGAAGAAAAGCATGTGTCAATTTGGCGTCGGAGGAGGGGGGGGCGCCCTGGGGGTTGGGTGCGTTCCTTTCACTTTGTAAGTCTGTGCACGTGTGTATATTTAAATGTAGCTCATATAGTCGTAAAACACGTTATGCGCAAATGGGGCGTCAGTGCATTTACAATCACATGCACATGCTAGATAGATAGATGTGCGAGATAAGTTTAGAGCATGGATACTCAACCGGGGTCCACATGGACCCTACGATTCCATGGAATAGTTAGGGGGGTCCACAAGCAAACCATAACAAATTGGGGGTCCACGATGATATTTTTGGTTGTCCATGAAGAAAATGATGATTATCATTAGGGTGATCCTAAAAATAGAAAAAATATGATAGAGCACTATATATATATATATATATATATATATATATATATATATATATATATATATATATATATATATATATATATATAGCAATTAAGGTACACAGAGGCCCCCGCGTTTAATTCCCGGAGAATCGTCAGGCTAAAACACCCACGGGGATGAAACGTGGAACCCTCTGTGTAGCTTAATTGCCATAAATATATTTTCATAACTTACTACCTAGCTCTACTCACGCATCGAGCACTGTTTAAGTAAATACTGAAAGTTGATACATAAAACATTATATCTCCTTATAAAATTTTATGTGGATACATGAAATAGTAATATATATATATATATATATATATATATATATATATATATATATATATATATATACCAGTGGAATACCCGTCCCTAGACGGGTATAAGCAATACATATAGCATTAGTTAAACAATTTTTATGTTTTTTTTCTTTGGAGTGTATGGTACAGTTTCGGTCGCACCCCCTAAATTGTAAAGTTTACAAAAGAAATAATGTGCCTACGTTGCGCACTCTCCTTCACATACTATATAATTAATAATAATAAGTTCAATAGGTCAAGATTTTTCCAAGCACATACATATTATTGACGCTCACATGCGCATACCGATCCTTCAGAAGTGTAGTACTTAATATAACTCAAGATTCGATGTAGAGCAATTCTTTTCTCTATTATTTTTTTGTCTCTACCATAGAAAAGATGTGCCGACGTTACTCACTCTCCTTCATACAACACATATTCCATAATTAACAATGATAAGTTCAATAGTTTAGGATTTTACCAAGCACACACATTATATTGACGCTTATGGGCAAGTACCGATACTTTTAAAAATGAAAATTTGTGGTAGAGCAATTCTTTTTTTTTTTCAACTTTTTTCTATCATTTGCAAGTGAAACAGTTGTCCCTTCGACTTGATGAATCCACTTTAAGAGATGATGACGCCATTTTATTTGCATATGTTCGATTAAACAATAATAAAGGGCCTGAAAAGGAAATACTTTTTTGCTACAAATTTTACTGAATTACTGTGAATGTAGTTTAAATTCCAATCATACGAAACCCTAACCCCAACCCTCCTAACCTAACCCTAACACTAACCCCAACCCCAACCCCAACCCTAACCCTCACCCTCACCCTAACCTTAACCCTAAGCTTAACCCTAACACTAACTCTAATCCTAACCCTAACTCTAACCCTAACCCGTACACCAACCCCAACTCTAACTCTAACTCTAACTCTAACCCTAACCCTAACCTTAACACTAATCCCAACCCTAACCCTAACCCTAACACTAACCCCAAACCTAAAACTAACCCTCACCCTAACCTTAACCCTAACCTTAACCCTAACTCTAATCCTAATCCTAAATCTAACCCTAATCCTAACTCTGACCCTAACCCTAACCCTAACTCTAATCCTAACCCTAACTCTAACCATAACCATAACCCTAACTCTAACTCTAACCCTAACCCCCACCCTAACGTTAACCCTAACTTTAACCCTAACCTTAACCCTAACTCTAACCCTAACCTTAACCCTAACCCCAACCCTAACCATAACCCTAACTCTAACCCTAACTCTAATCCCAACCCTAACCCCAACCCTAACCCTAACTCTAACCCCAACCATAACTCTAACCCTAACCCTGAACCGAACCCGAACCCTAACCCCAGCCTCAACCCAACCCAACCCTAACCCTTACCTTAACCCTAACCCCAACTCTAACCCTTACCTTAACCCTAACCCTAACCCTTACCCCAACCCTAACCCTTACCTTAACCCTTACCCTAACCCGAACCCTAACTCTATTCCACTCAAAAATATAATCGCTTCGCTTGTGCTACAGATGGTGCACAATTTATGACAGGCAGATGCTAAGGTTTTAGTGCACATCTAAACAAAGTTTTCCCGGAAGTGTTTTGTATTCACTGCGCGATGCACCGTAAACACTTAAGTGTAAAGAAAATGAGTGCGCGTTGCATGATGTCGTCGTCATCCAAGTTATTAACCATATTAAATCAAATTTTCTTCGAGACCGCCTTTTTTCATGAATTATGTAAGCAAAATGAAGAAGGGTTTGAGCGGCTTGTATTGCATACAGAGGTCAGATGACTATCAAAGGGAAATTGTCTCCAGCGTTTCATTGCACTTAGGGATTCTATTGCTTCCTTTCTTGCTAACACACAACTTGGAGAACAGCTACATCCAAATAAATGTGATGTCCTTGTCTTATCAGATATATTTGAAAAATTGAATTCACTTAATAAACAGCTGAAAGGAAAAGATGGTATTGCTGCTTTTCTGCGGAAACTACAGTTGCATAAGAATAATATCAGGCGTCGCGCGTTTCAATAGTTTCTGGTTTGGCCGCTGTTAGCAGCGATTTGCAGGATGAAGATATTGCATTAGGTATGTTTAGATATTTGTATGTACAGGATTCACTCCTAAACTAATTAACTAATCATTACCATACTACGGGGTGGCTTTGATCCACTTTTGAAATCTATTTGTAAAATTCAAGTAAATATATGGTAAGTTTTCATTATTTTTGTGTTGTATTCTAGGGGCACAATCGCTGACTATCAGTTTAGGTGGAATTTGCAACAAGATTATTACAATATGAGGAAAGAGAAGCCATAATTAGGGGCGGCCAAAGTCACCCTGGCATGGCGTGACTTTGGCCACACTATACCAGCTTTATTGTAACTAAAGTAATACTTGAATTGGGGTGTCGTCATGCGCCGCCATAGTGTGACTTTGGCCACACTATAGCAGCTTTATTGTAACTAAATTAATACTTGCATTGGGGTGTCGTCATTTGCCGCCATAGTGTGACTTTGGCCACACTATACCAGCTTTATTGTAACTAAAGTAATACTTGAATTGGGGTGTCGTCATGCGCCGCCATAGTGTGACTTTGGCCACACTATACCAGCTTTATTGTAACTAAAGTAATACTTGAATTGGGGTGTCGTCATGCGCCGCCATAGTGTGACTTTGGCCACACTATACCAGCTTTATTGTAACTAAAGTAATACTTGAATTGGGGTGTCGTCATGCGCCGCCATAGTGTGACTTTGGCCACACTATACCAGCTTTATTGTAACTAAAGTAATACTTGAATTGGGGTGTCGTCATGCGCCGCCATAGTGTGACTTTGGTCACACTATACCAGCTCTATTGTTATTAAAGTAATACTTGCATTGGGGTGTCGTCTATGGTCACACAGAATATACTAATTTTAACTTTGCTTCACTAGAAACTTGTAACTAAGCCTTTATTTTACTTTAACTCAAGATAAGAACATAAATATGGACATAAACTACGAAGAAACGTCACACATTTAAAACTACATGCATAACTCAACCCAGATTGACATTTTTTTATAATATTTCTAAATATTTTTTAGTCTCTGGCCTAAAGTCACCCCGGGTTGCCAAAGTCACTCCATATTACGGTAGTTGAATTTTAAACACAGCTGCTAGGCATGAGGAGTTCAAATGTTGGCTATATTCAGTTTAATATCGTTTTTGTAAAAAGAGAGTGGAAGCCCATTGTAAAAATTCAGATACATGAAAAATATGCATGAAAAATATGCATGAAAAATATGCATGAAAAATATGCATAAAGAATATACATGAAAAATATGCATGAAAAATATACATGAAGAATATGCTTGAAAAATATGCATGAAGAATATGCATGAAAAATATGCATGAAACATATGCATGAAAAATATGCATTAAACATATGCATGAAAAATATGCATGAAGAATATGCATTAAAAATATGCATGAAAAATATGCATGAAAAATATGCATGAAGAATATGCATGAAAAATATGCATGAAAAATATGCATGAAGAATATGCATGAAAAATATACATGAAAAATATGCATGAAAAATATACATGAAAAATATACATGAAAAATATACATGAAAAATATGCATGAAGAATATGCATGAAAAATATGCATGAAAAATATGCATGAAGAATATGCATGAAAAATGTACATGAAAAATATACATGAAAAATATACATGAAAAATATGCATGAAAAATATGCATGAAAAATATGCATGAAAAATATGCATGAAAAATTATGTATGAAAAATATGCATGAAAAATATGCATGAAGAATATGCATGAAAAATATGCATGATGAATATGCATGAAGAATATGCATGAAAAATATGCATAAAAAATATGCATGAAAAATATGCATAAAAAATATGCATGAAAAATATGCATGAAGAATATGCATGAAGAATATGCATGAAAAATATGCATGAAGAATATGCATGAAAAATATGCATGAAAAATATGCATGAAAAATATGCATGAAGAATATGCAATAAAAATATGCATGAACAATATGCATGAAAAATATGCATGAAAAATATGCATGAAAAATATGAATGAAAAATATGCATGAAAAATATACATGAAAAATATGCATGAAAAATATGCATGAAAAATATACATGAAAAATATGCATGAAGAATATGCATGAAAAATATGCATGAAAAATATGCATGAAAAATATACATGAAAAATATGCATGAAAAATATACATAAAAAATATGCATAAAAAATATGCATGAAAAATATACATGAAAAATATGCATGAAGAATATACATGAAAAATATGCATGAAAAATATACATGAAAAATTTGCATGTAAAAATATACATGAAAAATATGCATGAAAAATATGCATAAAAAATATGCATGAAAAATATACATGAAAAATACACATGAAAAATATGCATGAAAAATATGCATGAAAAATATACATGAAAAATACACATGAAAAATACACATGAAAAATATGCATGAAAAATATGCATGAAAAATATACATGAAAAATACACATGAAAAATACACATGAAAAATACACATGAAAAATATGCATGAAAAATATGCATGAAAAATATACATGAAAAATATACATGAAAAATACACATGAAAAATATGCATCAAAAATATACATGAAGACCTGCAAACTCGGTTGGTTATACCGAAATGGGTTTCAATTCCTTTCGAAGTTTATGTTATCGATATAGACATATTTTTGCAAGAGCCCTTCATCGAATTACAAAGTGATGAAATAATGTTTGCAAGATTCATTTATGGAAGATAAATGCTGCTGCTATACTTTGCTTAATGAAGAAGTCGGGCCATAAACAAAACGGACGGTTTTCAATCTCAGTTTGAATAAGGGTGCCTCGCGTTTTAGTGAAGCAAGGGTTACGTAAT
>OY744538.1:3216986-3226986 GCA_963556195.1 Sepiola atlantica | reverse complement strand
TACATATTTTAGAGGCGTACCGCGGTTTCATCCCGATTGACTGACTTTTTAAACTTTTAAAAGTCGTCTATAGCCCATAAGGAATCTTCAGCGACTCGAAATGAAAACAACAGAAGGGAATAGCGTTTGTATTCACCGCTAAACGGTGCCTTGCTGAAGCGTCCCTTCTGAAGAAAGCACCGGGTCAAATAGTCAGGGTTATATATTAATAGATGGGTCTTAATCGTAATTAAGTTTAATGTAAAATAATTTAATAATTGATGAAGGATGTTGCGTGTTTTACCGCTTCAGATATGCGTCGTTTAACGATGAATTAAAACGCCATTCCTCCCAGAGAACAGATATTACTGTATTCAATTTTACCGTAACGATGTCAGGTCACACTAAATCCGATAAAGTAAGGTTTTGTAAAAGTCATCTTGTGTACTTTCCTATTGTAGCCGGGCACACACGCAGAAAACTGTCATTTATATAATATATTACATTTTCCAATGTCAGGTTAAAAGTACATTTGAATGTAAAAGCAGAATTTGGACGTTTCTCAGCAGCAAATAGAATAAAACTTTGTTTTTACAAAGGGGGGGGGGTGTTACTATATATATATATATATATATATATATATATATATTCAATCTTTCTGGACTCTATACAACAGTAAGTTAAATATATATATATATATTTCCTTATGGGCTACAGTTTTTTTTTAAATAATTGTTATATATATATATATATATATATATATATATATATATATATATATATATATATATATATAAGTATAAATGAAGGCAAAGAGATAAAGATGTATGAATGAAAAATCTATTTCATTTTTGTTTTAGATGATATATAAAATTATTGCCACAATCAGACAGCGCCGCAGCCCACACAAACCATGAAAGTAACAAACCGGAAGTCCTAGACTCGAGTTTCGCTCTCCTTTGTGCTCATCAGTAGAATATATCCGAACTCAGGATTCGAAACCCGAGTAACTTGCATGCGAGTACTCTGCCACAGAGTCACATTTTGTAGAATATATATATATATATATATATATATATATATATATAATATATATATGTATGTATGTACAACATCTGCGACACTAGCATGTCGATGTTATCAATCTACAGCAGTGAAACAGCTGCTGATCGATAACATCGACATGCCAGTGTCGCAGATTATGTACATGTCTGTTTGAATAAAAACAATCATAAGTGTGTATATATATATATATATACATATATATATATATATATATATATATATATATATATGCGTGTGTGTATGTATGATGTCTGTGTGTGTGATGTCACATGCACTTTATTATTAAGTATACGTTTAAATCTATGCATGCTAGATCTATGTTCTAGCCGTTACCCGCACACAACCCACCACATTTGCCACACAACACACCACATTTGCCACACAACACACCACATTTGCCACACAACACACTACATCCGCCACCAACACACCACATCCGCCACCAACACACCACATCCGCCACCAACACACCACAGCCGCCACCAACACACCACATCCGCCACCAACACACCACATCTGCCCCTCATCGAACAGCAATGCATCAGCATAACATGTGTTCGTCTTATGTACAACTTTTTCGTACGATGACAATATTATGCACCAGTGCAAAATATCCTGGGATATTATTTCAAAAGTTGTTTTGGGAGTTAAGGAAAAAGAGGGGGAGGCGTCAGGGGGCGGTCGTCTACCTCCTCTTTTTCTAATTTTTATTTGATTTTAATTTTATTTGTTCCTTTTTTTGTGTCTTATTTTAATATTTTATTTTTTATTTTGGTTGTGTTTTGCGCGTCGTTCCGTACTCAGCTCTGCCCTGAAAAGACACAATTTCGTGAATTTTCAAAGTCGCCGACGAACCCGAGCCAACATCAAAGGGGCAAAGTCGACAGGCTAATATGGCTACCCCCCTCCCTTAACTGCAGGGGGAATTTCCTCGGGAACCAAGAACACCCCCCCCCACCAAAATGAAGAAAAAAAACGGTTTTCGCACAAAACGAAGAAGGCAAACGGTTCGCATTTCCTTTCTTGACACTTCTAAAGAAGTATACAACCGTTGTATACATTCTGGGTTATTTATATATATATATATATATATATATATATATATATATATATATATATATATATATATATATATATATATATATATATATATGTATATATATATATATATATATATATATATATATGTATATATATATATATATATATATATATATATGTATATATATGTATATATATATATATATATATATATGTATATATATATATATATATGTATATATATGTATATATATATATATATATATATATGTATATATATATATATGTATATATATATATATATATATGTATATATATGTATATATATATATATATATATATATATGTCGCGAGTTCCAACACAAATTGTTGTTGTAGATCACTATTCGCTGCTCGTTGTAAAATACCCGCCGACTTGGTATTTACAAAGTTAAATTCCTCCTTAATTCCAAGTTAATGTGTGGTGGCCAACGGAAAACGCTCTTGACTGCAAATCAGTGGCGATATGTGATCGGAGTTCGCGCCTGCCGACCGTCGAGAAATTAATTTCCTGCACTGAAGTGTGCGTAAGCATGAAACATCGACGTCTGTAGGTAATAAGTAATTAATATATATATATATATATATATATATTAATTTCTATAGAGGTTAATCGATTGAAACTCGTGGCAATTCCTGGTTTTGGTCTGAAGAGGTTGACGGTTTATGAAGAGTACAACCGAAACATGTATGCATATATGAAACCAACAATGTTTGTATACTCTCTCTCTCTCTCTCTCTCTCTCTCTCTATATATATATATATATATAAGTCAGTTTATATTATATTCCAATAACCATGGTTTTATTTTATTACGCCATTTTGGCGTAATAGTGGGATCTCCCACGTGTGAGTGTTTGCTCTCTCTCTCTCTTTGTTTGTTTTTTGTTTGTTTTCACCCAAAAATGAACTACTGTATAGTGTAGGTGTTTTCAAGACACTTTAATCCAAGAACTTTTTCCTCTTTGTGAATTTTTTTTGATGATTTTGTAGTGTTGCAGAGACGATATTGACATAAAAATGTTGTTTGGCACAAGACAAATGAAACGGACCGTAAAAAAAATATCTCACAGAAATTTTATATTTTTTGGAAATGTGAAAAAATAAAAATAATAAAATAAAACCATGGTTATTGGAATATAAAATAAACTTTCTTATATTTTGATCTGTTATCAATAATTGACAAGCATTGAGTTGAATGTTCTAAGGAACTGATGGTACATGGTAATACATATATTGTCATTAATAATTATATATATATATATATATATATATATATATATATATATATATATATATATATATATATATATATATATATATTAGTACTTCATGTATCCACATAAGATATTATAAGGAGATATAATTTTTTATGTGTCAGTTTTCGATATTTTCTTCAACAGTACTCGATACGTAAGTAGAGCTAGGTAGTAAGCAATGAAAATATATATGGCAATCAAGCTACACAGAGGCTCCCGTGTTTCATCCCCGGGGGGGATCGTCAGGCTAAATGCATGGATTTATTTTTGTCAGGTGTTTTATATATATATATATATATATATATATATATATATATATATATATATATATATATATATATATATATACTAGAAGAATACCCGTTTCGGTATGGGTAAAATTAATTGTGCGACCAGAACGTTTTGCACCATTTTTATGTCCTCTTACGAAGATAAAAATTAATATATAATGATACTTACAAATATTAAAACCAAAATACAATGAAAAGAAACCTTATGTCTAGAATCCTTATGTCCATTTTAATTAAAATCCATCAGATGGTTTTGATTCTAGAAAATGTCTAAAATTGAACGTTGTGAGAAATAATCAATCCTCATCTCAAAAATGCAGAAACAGGTTTGTATAAATATATTTATTACACACAAATGGATGCAGATTTTAAATACAAGTACAGACATATAAACATTTCAGCGTACATTCTTCATAAACAAGTCAGCCATTTTAATCTTTCCTTAATAGTTAAAAATAAAAGAATAAATTACTTTGTGACCCTTCAAAATGTGAAAGGTATTTGGAAGCATTTAAACTGTTGAATAGAAAGTCATTATTGGCTTTAAATTTTGTAGCAAATCCTTATGTTTTAAGTTTGGGATCTATGTACATGGAAAAAATTTACAAATTAGTTATGGTTTTTTTTTATAGCAATTAGAATGACCAAAGAATAGCATTAAATTAAGAAAATTGATCCACCTGGGAAACGTCAGGTAAATGCAGCTAGTAGCCTATTTTTTTCTACTTTTTTCATGTTATATAATATGTAGGTGCATGTATGTCTGTCTGGTCATATGAGGAAGTTTATTTGGTTGTTATAGAAATCAATATGTTAACAGAAAATTCAAATTAGTTTACATAAAAGATTAAATTTTCCAATAAAATTCAACGATACAAATTTTTTGTGATTCCATCAGGTCACTGAAGTACAATTAGAGAAGAAATTGAAATTCGGTGAATCTCGCTTAATTGATGACTATTGGTCAAAATACTACTTCAAAGTCCAAAACTAGCAAACAATAAGTATTACATGGATAGATTTCGACCACGAAAACAGTAATCTCCCCCTTTGTTAAAAACATTGATCATGGAATGTGAGGACTAAAGGACAAAATAAGGAAAGCGAGAGTTACGAAGCTGCCGAAAGTAAACCCAAGGTCCACTTTCTACTCTCCAGGGCTCCAAGGTTATGCTTGAATAAATCTTCATCCATAATTAAACATTTAGGTAACTTACTAAATAAAAAATATGAAGTCCTTTTCAACTGTATGCATGAGAAATGGTTTAAATATGACAATTTGAAGCTTCCGTAACCCTATAATGGCCTTTTCCCCTACATTATATTGTAATCAGACATGCCCACCACGTATTGCCATTGTAATGAGAGAGTGAATTAATGACTAAATGGTAAATTCAGCGGTCATATTAGCAAGTCGTCTAGAGAACTCAATATGCGAGCCTGGCCTATATATATATATATATATATATATATATATATATATATATATATATATATATATATACTACGTCCCTCCTATCGCCAATATTACCGCCTCCCACCCTAATACAATCCATGACATTACAAACTCCGCGGTTGGGTTTTCCGTCTCCCACTCCTACCCTAACTTTATGCATATCTACTTGACTCTGTTTAATAAAATGTTTACTTGACAAACTTTCCATAATTAAACGAAATATGGAAATTGAAAGCAGCATTAACCTGTATTAACCTGTGTTAATTATTATAACCTGTATTAATTATTATAACCTGTATTAATTATTATAACCTGTATCATTTGATTATTTCCCTTCGTCTTTTTATATAAATTATGTCTGATATAAGACGTAATGCAAGAAATTATGAAACAAAGACAAAAAACAATGAAATTATAAAAATAAAGACAAAAAAACTAGAAATTATAAAACAAAGACAAAAAACAAGAAATTATAAGACAAAGACAAAAAAACAAGAAATTATAAAACAAAGACAAAAAACAAGAAATTATAAAACAAAGACAAAAAAACAAGAAATTATAAAACAAAGACAAAAAACAAGAAATTATAAAACAAAGACAAAAAACAAGAAATTATAAAACAAAGACAACAAAACAAGAAATTATAAAACAAAGACAAAAAAACAAGAAATTATAAAACAAAGACAACAAAACAAGAAATTATAAAACAAAGACAAAAAACTAGAAATAAAACAAAGACAAAAAACAAGAAATTATAAAACAAAGACAAAAAACAAGAAATTATAAAACAAAGACAAAAAAACAAGGAATTATAAAACAAAGAAAAAAAAACAAGAAATTATAAAACAAAGACAAAAAAACAAGAAATTATAAAACAAAGACAAAAAAACAAGAAATTATAAAACAAAGACAAAAAACAAGAAATTATAAAACAAAGACAAAAAACAAGAAATTATAAAACAAAGACAAAAAACAAGAAATTATGAAACAAAGACAAAAAACAAGAAATTATAAAACAAAGACAAAAAGAAGAAATTATAAAACAAAGACAAAAAAACAAGAGCTATAATTTAAGATAAAGAAAATAATTGTTTATTAACTTCTGTCGCCAACCTGCAAGATTTCGGATGTTGCCAAAGCACCAATCCTTCGATTTAAATCAAAATATTTTTAACAGGCTTCTTCAACTTCATCGAAAGACTAAAATTATTCATAAAATGCTGCATTGACCGCAATAGACCGGAATCAGATGACTATGATTTGGCGTAACTTCAACACCATCCAATTCTTCAGGTGATTTTTCTTTCTGGCAGTATGCAGATTTTTCCTGAAGAGTCGCCGATTTCAGTTTTTCGATGAAGTTAAGAATTGTTTTTGTTTTTTTAATTCAAAGTCGAACGGTTCGGGATTGGACCAAATCCGTAACTTGCATGTCGTGGACAAAAGAACGTGGGGAATTAGGGTCTTTATTTTAAATAATAATAGATGTGTTTTTAACAAATATTTTTATATAATAATTTATCATATTAACACAACACACTTAGTAAAACATTTCGAAAAGCCAAGGTGTTTTCTGGAACATTTTCTTCATTTTTCCGTCTCCGTCTGGAAGTATCGGAAAATACATGCAGATAGTCTAATTTGATATGGAAAGCACAAATCAAACGTAACTTTTTTTGAAGAGTTCGTATGCAAAACGCGATAAACGACATTTGAAAAACGCGATAAACGACATTTGAAAAACGCGATAAACGACATTTGAAAAACGCGATAAACGACATTTGAAAAACGCGATAAACGACATTTGAAAAACGCGATAAACGACATTTGAAAAACGCGATAAACGACATTTGAAAAACGCGATAAACGACATTTGAAAAACGCGATAAACGACATTTGCAAAACGCGATAAACGACATTTGCAAAACGCGATAAACGACATTTGAAAAACGCGATTAACGACATTTGAAAAACGCGATAAACGACATTTGAAAAACGCGATTAACGCTATTATAAAAAGTGTTGCATGTCAACACTCGACCATTTCCCAAAATCATGTTTTACATAATCTGATACCGGCATGATTCTTTTTTGCCTCCAGTTAAAATAAATTGTTAGTCGAAGTCTAGATTTAATAGATTAATCCTTTTATTGTTGAATGTCGCAATTTTGACCAATTGGATTTATCGCGTTCTGTATTCGAGCTCTTCATATATATATATATATATATATATATATATATATATATATATATAGAGAGAGAGAGAGAGAGAGAGAGAGAGAGAATTATAAAAAGAAAAAATATACACACATTAAGGTTGTACACATAATAACTTATTTCGACCCCTTTAATTAGGTCTCCTCAGATGTATAGACAACCACGTCAAAAAAAACAAATAATGAGAGAAATTGATCGTCTTAAAAAGATAAATTCACTTTTTTGATTGGTCTATGTAAAAAGGAGGTAAATGTTAAAATAATCGAGGAGGGGTGACAGAAGTAAGATTAATTTTTTAATATATGCAGAAATATAAAAATATAAAAATATATATAAAAGAATTCTTTTTTGCTATTTAAACAAATAAATCATCTCATTTAAAATTTCGAATGTGAGCTTTATGGGTAAAAATATATGATGAAATATTCGAGCGTTCACGATTAAAAACTACGTTTAATTATTTACGATTAAAAATTAGAAGACGAAAATGTAGGACGAAGATTTCGGTTTAGATTAGAACATATGTATAGACAACCACGTCAAAAAAAAACAAATAATGAGAGAAATTGATCGTCTTAAAAAGATAAATTCACTTTTTTGTGTATAGACAACCACGTCAAAAAAAACAAATAATGAGAGAAATTGATCGTCTTAAAAAGATAAATTCACTTTCTCTCATTATTTGTTTTTTTTTGACGTGGTTGTCTATACATCTGAGGAGACCTAATTAAAGGGGTCGAAATAAGTTATTATGTGTACAACCTTAATGTGTGTATAGTTTTTCTTTTTATAATTCTGTTTTGCTCTGTTTAAATTACATTGAGCTCTGTTATTCAGATTCTCTACACAAAATTGAAATCTACACACTATATATATATATATATATATATATATATATATATATATATATATATATATATATATATATATAGACAGGGTTATTGGAAAGTAACGCCCTATACTTGTAAGTTGTTCTTGTAAATTATGACTGAAATATAATTCTTACAAGAAATGAATGGGGGGGGGGCAAGAGTGTTATTTTTTCCTTTAGTTCTCACATTCCACAAAATGTTGTTTTCTGGGTCGGCTGCTGTTGTTAATCCTCTCATAGTATTCATCACCATTCATCTGACAATCTATCCATCTTGTTGACACTAATCTTCGAGGTATTTTTTAACCTTGATAAGTAAAAAAAAAAGAAAAAAAGAAAAAGAAAAAAGTTCCTTGTGAAATCAGTTGATGCGATTTCCAGGCAGCTTTAGAAGCTGGTGGCAATTTCTGGCACCCATATCGAATTTTGAATAAACCCCAATGCTATACATTTTTGATCATATATATATATATATATATATATATATATATATATATATATATATATATATATATATATATTAATTAATTAAGTTCAAATATTAACTAAAAGAACAAAAACATTATTTTTCAAAAGTGCTCAATATATATTAGAGCTTTTATATTAAAATAAACATAGTTGGAGTGTCCGACAATTGTTTCAGAACCTCTTAGGCTCCTCCTCAGGGATGTTACAGGGAGTAACATCCCTGAGGGGGAGCCAACAAGGTTCTGAAACAATTGTCGGATACTCCAACTATGTTTATTTTAATATAAAAGCTCTAATATATATTGAGCACTTTTGAAAAATAATGTTTTTGTTCTTTTAGTTAATATTTGAACTTAATTAATTAATATATATATATATATATATATATATATATATATATATATATATATATATATATATATATATATACAGTACGTTTATTATAATAGTTTCTGTAGATGTAAATCCGTTGAAACTCCAGTGTTTATAAAAAATGCTCAATAACAAGTAGAACTGTTCTTTAGTATATAATTTAATTTATACAAACATTATTGGTTACATATGTGCATACATGTTTCGGTTGTACTCTTCACAGAGAGTTAACCTCTTCAGACCAAAAATAACAGTTTTTTTTGTCTGAAGAGGTTGACTCCCCGTGAAGAGTACAACCGAAACATGTATGCACATATGTAACCAATAATGTTTGTATGAATAAAAATGTTTACTATAAATATATATATATATATATATATATATATATATATATATATATATATATATATATATATATATATATGTGTGTGTGTGTGTGTGTGTGTGTTTTTAGTTATTTAATACGGCTGTTTTCAATGCGAAAAACAAACGGAACAGAGAAAGGGGGGTGAACCAAAATAAATAATTGGAGACAATACATGCGATATTTTTCTTTGAAACTTATCTAATCATTAAATACTTACATATGTATTTACCTGCGATGCTACAAGCAATCTAGCATTCCATTTATTTATAGATCGAGACATCGTGAAGATTACAGTAATTTAAAAACAGAAGTACCCGTTAGTTTGTGCTCGAGTGTGTGTGCGTGTGTGCGTGTGTGCGTGCGCGCGATACTAGATATGCGCATGTATCCGTCTGTATATATTGTCCATCTAAAAGTCAAAAACTACACATGAGACAGTTACAAAGATAATACATTCTTTTTCAGCATTGCCTCAGACAGAATATGGACGCATTTTTTTGTAATATTCTCTCTTGAGCGAGGTCAACAGGAACAGAATTCATCACGAGGGGGGTCGATATTTAGAGCGATTTTGT
>OY744538.1:3199486-3206986 GCA_963556195.1 Sepiola atlantica | reverse complement strand
CAACATAATCCTGCATGCCCCCGCCCTTTGGGGTCGAAAGCTCCTCGGCAAGTAGTACGCACATAACGAGAGACATTCACGAACTATTGTACGCCCAGCGAAAGCACATACAAACTACTCACCGAACGCACGTACACACAAATTCATGCATACACTATCTCATTGAAAAAAAACAGACACACTAATGTACATACACATATTCATGTTTAGCCTATTTACACACACACACACGTAAACGCATACGGCGCCTGCCGAAATGAGCATGAGTACTCAAATTCTCCTTTCAGATCAAAACACTTTGTTTCATTGGGAACGTTCTTGTGACTCTTTGAACTCTTGAAGAATTTGGAATCTGTGGTAACCCAAAAATTGTCAACCACTTCAGCAAAAGCAATATACTTAGTGACTAGCAATATGGATTTCGTTCTACACGAACAACAGATGACGTGCTGATTGTAATATTTAACAGGATCATTTAGTATTTAGAGTGGCCTCCCTTGACATAGCGGAAATTACGATTATCGAGCATGCGCATTAATAGACTGGAAATATATAAGACTCGGTTAAAACTATTCAGGCGCCTGTTAACATATCAAAGGCCTTTGATAGTTTGACACAAAGGTCTGTTTCACACGCTAACTAGATATAGAATATCTGTCAATCTGCTTGCAACCAATAAATCCTGTCTGTCTGATGAATCTATAAAACAGCTGTTGATTGGTCGATGTCTGATGCACACCGTCCAATGCGCGCATAAGGTGCCATTCTGGTTCACTTAGGGATGTTGGCAACCTTCACGTGGTCTCTCCTGCAAGAATGCAAACAACATTGAGGGGGTTACAAGTGTAGTAAGTTCACCAAAGTGCACATTCCATGAAAGTAGTTGTAAAACAAGCATAGGGATAACACATGTTGGCGATGTGACTGTGGCTGGAGCTTGATAGACATGGTGACGGTGGTTGAGTGGATAACGACGTAGACTGACGACCTGGATGTTCCAAGTTCGAACCCAGTTGGTTCCATAGAATCACTTTTGTAAACAACCTTCACGTGGTCCCTCCTGCGAGCATTGCGACAACAGAAGCAAGCCGGTTAACAAAGTTGCACCGTGCTGATTCATACGAATTTGTTTTTACCATCAATGATCTTCCGGATCATTTTAAGATCATTCGTTGACGTCTATGCAGACGTAGCAACTGCCTATGGCAGCACTTCGAAGAGCATTGATGATCAAGATCTTGCTGACTCTCTCTCTCTCTCTCTCTCTATTTATCTATCTATCTCTTTCTTACTCTCTCTCTCTCTTTCGTACTCCCTCTCTCTCTATCTCTATCTCTTTCTGACTCTCTCTCTCTCTCTATCTATCTATCTATCTCTTTTGTACTCTCTCTATCTATCTATCTATCTACCTATCTCTATCTCTTTCTGACCCCCCCCCCTCTCTCTCTCTCTCTCTATCCCTATCTCTTTCTTACTCTCTCTCTCTCTCTTCCACACTGTACAATTGTCTATGGTAGCACTTTGAAGAGCATTGATGAACAAGAGTTTTCTCTCTCTATCTATCTATCTCTTTCTTACTCTCTCTCTCTCTCTCCCACTCTCTCTCTCTCTCTCTCTCAAGAGCATTGATGATCAAGAGTTTTCTCGTTCTCTCAACGTTGCTTGTTACTTTCTACATTTTTAAAACGAAGTTTCTCTTCTTTTTACCATGAACGTTCGGATCTTTGTTTTGCCTCAGTTGAAATCAATAGCTCTCTCCTCGAAGAAGTCTCTTGCTTTGATAAGCTTCTGGCTTTCACTGCAAATCTGAACTAGAAGGCTGACATCAAAGCATCTCGCTGCAAAATATAGGATTCCCCTAAATCACAGTAGCCTCCTCACACGTTTCAGCGGCATTTTGCCTTGTTTTCGGATGAACGTAAGTAAATCTGTTGGGCTGGGGAAAAATGGTTGACTCATTTTCCTCACTCCAGAAAGTACCTCACTCCAGGTCCAGTGATCTACATCTATAAAAGCCAAATAGTCCTAAAATAGAGTACGTCTGCCGCATTTGGGGAGCTGCCACTTAAACTTAGGATTAGTGGCAGGAGGTCAAAACGCTGGAATGGTCCCGAAATGGGGGATCATTTTACGGTCAATTTCTATGCGAAACTGATTCTCCACTCAAAAATAATTATTTTCATTTAGTTTTTCACGATGGTGTTCTCACGAAATCGACTATTTTTTTAGCGGATGGTAAAGATTTTTTAGTTGATGGTAACATTTTTTAGCGGATGGTAAAAAGGTTATCGGATGGTATATATCTACTATGATATCAAAGTGTGTTACAGATTGTGAACCCTACAAACATTTACCACCTAGGACCGCCACTAATATTTTGAATCATCCGACCAGCGGTACAATTACGTAATTTCATACTGACGAATGTAGAAACACGAAACATATATATGTCTATGGATATTGAAAATATTTATTTATTAAATAATAATAAGAAAATAATAATCAAAAATAGAATAGGGATTCTCGATATAAGGTTTAGAATCATTCTAATGTTATAGCATTCAGTTTTGATATTCATTTTTTGCATTCAGTTTTGATATTCATTTTTTTCTCATTCAGTTTTGATATTCATTTTTTGCATTCAGTTTTGATATTCATTTTTTGCATTCAGTTTTGATATTTATTTTTGCATTCAGTTTTGATATTTATTTTTTTGCATTCAGTTTTGATATTCATTTTTTGCATTCAGTTTTGATATTCATTTTTTGCATTCAGTTTTGATATTCATTTTTTGCATTCAGTTTTGATATTCATTTTTGCATTCAGTTTTGATATTCATTTTTTTAATTCAGTTTTTATATTCATTTTTTGCATGCAGTTTTGATGTTCATTTCTTTGCATTCAGTTTTAATATTCATTTTTGCATTCAGTTTTGATATTCATTTTTGCATGCAGTTTTGATGTTCATTTCTTTGCATTCAGTTTTAATATTCATTTTTGCATTCAGTTTTGATATTCATTTTTGCATTCAGTTTTGATATTCATTTTTTGCAATCAGTTTTGATATTCATTTTTTGCATTCAGTTTTAATATTCATTTTTGCATTCAGTTTTGATATTCATTTTTTGCATTCAGTTTTGATATTCATTTTTTGCATTCAGTTTTGATATTCATTTTTTGCATTCAGTTTAGATATTCATTTTTTTTGCATTCAGTTTTGATATTCATTTTTTGCATGCAGTTTTGATGTTCATTTTTGCATTTAGTTTTAATATTCAATTTTGTCATTCAGTTTAGATATTCATTTTTTTGCATTCAGTTTTGATATTCATTTTTTGCATGCAGTTTTGATGTTTATTTTTGCCTTCAGTTTTGATATTCATTTTTTTGCATTCAGTTTTAATATTCAATTTTGTCATTCAGTTTAGATATTCATTTTTTTGCATTCAGTTTTGATATTCATTTTTTGCATGCAGTTTTGATGTTCCTTTTTTACATTCAGTTTTGATATTCATTTTTGCATTCAGTTTTAATATTCAATTTTGTCATTTAGTTTTGATATTGATTAATATGAGATCGAATATATGTTCCTCGTATATCTATTTGCAGCTTCGATGTAAACATATTAACTTATGTTTATTTATTTTTAACACTTAGCATAATAAACGTTTTAAAAAGTTTCTAAAAAAATGTCGATATTTCGTGAAGGGACATAAAATGATGCTGTTCTTTTCGGGGAATTCATTTTATCCGTCCAAGAAAAGGTATTTTTCTAGAATATAAATTATTTTCATTTTGTTTCAGATATCAAGGGTCTCCGTACACAGAGGAGCTCCATCATGCGGGTAACACTTGCTTTTTTATGAGTTACACAGATTTATTAGTCTTCATGTGATGATCTTTTCTACTTCTCAAACCTTTTCTTCACCAATGGACTACTTAACCATGTTATAGTTTTCTATTTTTTTTTGTAATAATATTAAATTAAGAAAACCTTTTCTTCACCAATGGACTACTTAACCATGTTATAGTTTTCTATTTTTTTTTTTGTAATAATATTAAATTAAGAAAACCTTTTCTTCACCAATGGACTACTTAACCATGTTATAGTTTTCTTTTTTTTTTTTGTAATAATATTAAATTAAGAAAACCTTTTCTTCACCAATGGACTACTTAACCATGTTATAGTTTTCTTTTTTTTTTTGTAATAATATTAAATTAAGAAAACCTTTTCTTCACCAATGGACTACTTAACCATGTTATAGTTTTCTATTTTTTTTTGTAATAATATTAAATTAAGAAAACCTTTTCTTCACCAATGGACTACTTAACCATGTTATAGTTTTCTATTTTTTTTTTGTAATAATATTAAATTAAGAAAACCTTTTCTTCACCAATGGACTACTTAACCATGTTATAGTTTTCTTTTTTTTTTTTGTAATAATATTAAATTAAGAAAACCTTTTCTTCACCAATGGACTACTTAACCATGTTATAGTTTTCTATTTTTTTTGTAATAATATTAAATTAAGAAAACCTTTTCTTCACCAATGGACTACTTAACCATGTTATAATTTTACTATTTTTTTTTGTAATAATATTAAATTAAGAAAACCTTTTCTTCACCAATGGACTACTTAACCATGTTATAGTTTTCTTTTCTTTTTTTGTAATAATATTAAATTAAGAAAACCTTTTCTTCACCAATGGACTACTTAACCATGTTATAGTTTTCTATTTTTTTTGTAATAATATTAAATTAAGAAAACCTTTTCTTCACCAATGGACTACTTAACCATGTTATAGTTTTCTTTTTTTTTTGTAATAATATTAAATTAAGAAAACCTTTTCTTCACCAATGGACTACTTAACCATGTTATAGTTTTCTATTTTTTTTGTAATAATATTAAATTAAGAAAACCTTTTCTTCACCAATGGACTACTTAACCATGTTATAGTTTTCTTTTTTTTTTGTAATAATATTAAATTAAGAAAACCTTTTCTTCACCAATGGACTACTTAACCATGTTATAGTTTTCTTTTTTTTTTGTAATAATATTAAATTAAGAAAACCTTTTCTTCACCAATGGACTACTTAACCATGTTATAGTTTTCTATTTTTTTTGTAATAATATTAAATTAAGAAAACCTTTTCTTCACCAATGGACTACTTAACCATGTTATAGTTTTCTTTTCTTTTTTTGTAATAATATTAAATTAAGAAAACCTTTTCTTCACCAATGGACTACTTAACCATGTTATAGTTTTCTTTTCTTTTTTTGTAATAATATTAAATTAAGAAAACCTTTTCTTCACCAATGGACTACTTAACCATGTTATAGTTTTCTTTTTTTTTTTGTAATAATATTAAATTAAGAAAACCTTTTCTTCACCAATGGACTACTTAACCATGTTATAGTTTTCTTTTCTTTTTTTGTAATAATATTAAATTAAGAAAACCTTTTCTTCACCAATGGACTACTTAACCATGTTATAGTTTTCTTTTTTTTTTTGTAATAATATTAAATTAAGAAAACCTTTTCTTCACCAATGGACTACTTAACCATGTTATAGTTTTCTTTTTTTTTTTGTAATAATATTAAATTAAGAAAACCTTTTCTTCACCAATGGACTACTTAACCATGTTATAGTTTTCTATTTTTTTTTTGTAATAATATTAAATTAAGAAAACCTTTTCTTCACCAATGGACTACTTAACCATGTTATAGTTTTCTTTTCTTTTTTTGTAATAATATTAAATTAAGAAAACCTTTTCTTCACCAATGGACTACTTAACCATGTTATAGTTTTCTTTTCTTTTTTTGTAATAATATTAAATTAAGAAAACCTTTTCTTCACCAATGGACTACTTAACCATGTTATAGTTTTCTTTTTTTTTTTGTAATAATATTAAATTAAGAAAACCTTTTCTTCACCAATGGACTACTTAACCATGTTATAGTTTTCTTTTTTTTTTTGTAATAATATTAAATTAAGAAAACCTTTTCTTCACCAATGGACTACTTAACCATGTTATAGTTTTCTTTTCTTTTTTTGTAATAATATTAAATTAAGAAAACCTTTTCTTCACCAATGGACTACTTAACCATGTTATAGTTTTCTTTTTTTTTTTTGTAATAATATTAAATTAAGAAAACCTTTTCTTCACCAATGGACTACTTAACCATGTTATAGTTTTCTTTTCTTTTTTTGTAATAATATTAAATTAAGAAAACCTTTTCTTCACCAATGGACTACTTAACCATGTTATAGTTTTCTTTTCTTTTTTTGTAATAATATTAAATTAAGAAAACCTTTTCTTCACCAATGGACTACTTAACCATGTTATAGTTTTCTTTTTTTTTTTGTAATAATATTAAATTAAGAAAACCTTTTCTTCACCAATGGACTACTTAACCAGGTTATAGTTTTCTTTTCTTTTTTTGTAATAATATTAAATTAAGAAAACCTTTTCTTCACCAATGGACTACTTAACCATGTTATAGTTTTCTATTTTTTTTTGTTGTAATAATATTTTTTTTTGTAATAATATTTTTTTTTTGTAATAATATTTTTTTTTTGTAATAATATTTTTTTTTTGTAATAATATTTTTTTTTTGTAATAATATTTTTTTTTGTAATAATATTTATTTTTGTAATAATATTAAATAATATTAAATTAAGAAACCATTTCGAGTAAAACTCTACTTATTAATACTCATCTAATCGGAAGAAAAACATGTTCGAAATTTGTAAATATGCTACAAAATAGCATAGAAAATGCTACAAAATGAATGCGATCAAACAGGAAGAAGGGCCTAACGAAAAACGGAATGGATATACGAAACGAAACCAGCACTTACTTTTTGTATTTTTATTTGGATAACACAAGTTGTGAAATCAAGAAACTTCTTAAATTAATTATTTTTATGATTCACTACAAGAGTTCGTTTCAGTACTCAATGCTCCACAATCCACGTTTTTGTATGTTTCATGTCGACATTGCCCGTTTTAGACGAAAAATGTATCAAAACGTCTTAAAAAGGGTAATAATAAGTAGATGTTTACTCGAAATGGTTCATCATTTAATATTATTAAAAAACAAACAAAATAAACCCATTTTCATCGCCTAAACATGATTTTCTATTAAAAAAAAACTCCAAACTCCACCATTACCACAGTTAGTTATAGTAAATTGAATCATACACGCGAAACACTGAAAAAACATCTCGTCTATTACTTTTAACATGGCCGATATAAACAAAAAGGTACTCATTCTCAGGTACCTAGATGTACCTCTGCTAGAATCGCACAGAAACACCCGCAGTTGCTCGGCCAGACTCATATTTAGACGCAGACAGTCACAAGGGGAGTTTGAATTACCTACTAGACACCATCCTCGAGTGTCTTCGGTACCTCGGTACAAGGGTTTGTCAGGATAACCTGACATGAGCATACTTCACCCTACAAGTAAACCCTGACCAAATATTCAAAATGACA
>OY744538.1:3174486-3191986 GCA_963556195.1 Sepiola atlantica | reverse complement strand
TATATATATATATATATAGTAACTTCCTACCTGACTCTGCTTTCGTATCGATCACTGTTGAAGTAAATACTGAAAATTGATACATAAAAATTATATCTCCTTATAAAATTTTATGTGGATACATAAAATAGTAATTCAATTTCCCGCCTGAATAACTTTTTGCATTTTTGGACCACCATTCACCATTTGGATTAGTTTTTAATCAACCTCTTTGATATCTTGCCTCGAGCTATTTTAAACTTGTTGACTTGGATGAACTGTATAGGTTTACAAAAAAGTATGTTTTGGGCCGATGTTTTATATACTTTTATGTATTTTTATATTTTTTTTTAATATATTTTCAAAGTTTAATTTTTATTACCTGCAGTAATGTCATTGCAGTAATGGTCCTCTGTCCTCTGAGGAGAAGATTTTCTTTGAAAACTCATGAGTTAAGGACTTTAAAGAACTTTGCCTGAACATTGAACTGTAATAAAATTTGATTCGCACCTTATTCTATTCTTTCACTTTATCTATTGCTATATATATATATATATATATATATATATATATATATATATATATATATATATATATATATATATATATAAGTATACATTTTTATTTATACAAACATTATTGGTTACATATGTGCATACATGTTTCGGTTGCACTCTTCGCAGAGAGTCAACCTCGTCAGACCAAGGATTCAGAGTAATCATACTTATAAACAGCTCTACTTGTTATTGAGCACTTTTTATAAACACTTGAGTTTCAACGGATTTACATCTACAGAAACTAATACAATACATGTACTATATATATATATATATATATATATATATATATATATATATATATATATATATATATATATATATATATATATATATATATATTAAATGGACACTATACATTCGTTTGATTTTCAATCTGTGATTTCAAAAAAGCACCGGAAACTCAACCCGCAGGGTTAAAGATACCAAATTGGACCGATTCCTCAGCCGACGTTTTCATAGATGACCAAGTGTTAGATGTTAGTTTCTGAATCGCTCACATCTGGTATCTTTAACCCTGTGGGTTGAATTTCCAGTGTTTACTTGAAACAGGAGGTACCGATGGATGATCCAACTGCTGTATAGTCTCCATTGAATAAAAGTATATATGCTCTTTCGCAAGTAAATGAGCACTCTTGTTATCCATCATATAACGCTGGATTACACTATATGTGTGTGTGTGTGTGTGTGTGTGTGTGTGTGTGTGTGTGTGTGTGTATGTGTGTGTGTGTGTGTGTATGTGTGTATGTGTGTGTGAGTTATGAATGTATTGTATTCTTACATAAAAATCAATACAAGTTTTGTTTGATGACATTTGGTTTACGCAATCCTCACCCCCCCCCCTCTGTTACCCCCAAAACCGCCGCTGCGTAAACAAATCACATTTTTGAAGATCGACTTTCATTTCCAACGCCAGGAATTTCCATTTTCTTTTTTTTGTTGTTTTTCTTCGTTGTATATTTTTCATTTTTTTATTATTTAATTTTTTTTTTTTTTTTTTTTTTTTTGTCGAATGGCAAATGATTTTTCTTTTAACTTCAATCCGGATTGGTTTTTACTTCTTGTTTCGGCTTGTTTTAGGAGATTCTTTTATCATTTCGGTCCATTTGTAACCAATGGAAGGTCCGGGTTTTACGTTTCTCATCAAGCCTCGGAAGATGAGAAGATTCGCTGTCGTTATTGGGGAGGAGGCGGTGGACACTTCGATAGAGTTTGAGATGTCGGCGGCAGTAGTGCGATCTGGAAAAGGGGGGGTGAATAGGCTTTCAAACCCTGCTCTTAAAAGTTGTGGGCCTAGACCCCACGATATTCGGGCGAGATAACACGACTCGCTTGTCCATTAAGGGCGCACAAATCGCGCCCGTTCGCTTTGTCTCTTAATAAATTGATACTAAATACGCGGCCCCAGATGACACGATCGGCAGATATGGTGGAGGGCAGAGGATGAGCATGGATCAAGCGAGAGAAGAGGGACCACACAGGAAAAGGCGGATTGGAAATAGAGAGAGAAGGGGGAGACACTAAATGCCAAGAGGATTGAAAGGAGGGGGTTGGAGAGACGAATAGAGAGGAGAAGAGAAAGATGAAGACAGATAACAAGAGACATTTTGAGAGATGAAAAAGAGCGGGAAACACTAAAGGCCTAATAGATAGGAAAAGGCGGAATTTGAGAGAATATATATATATATATATATATATATATATATATATATATATATATATATATATATATTATGGGTAGATAAAAGGATAAAACAATCCGACGGGATGAAATTAAAAATGGAACAGTGGAAGACCCATAAGCTCAACGTTTCGCCCGATGTGATGTGGGCTTTTTCAGGAGCGGATGAAAACTGTGCTATAAATGATAGCACACTTTTCATCCGCTCTTGAAAAAGCCCACATCACATCGGGCGAAACGTTGAGCTTATGGGTCTTCCACTGTTCCATTTTTAATTTCATATATATATATATATATATATATATATATATATATATATATTGGTACAGAAAAAATTAGTACAACATTCCTACCGTCGGTTTTAAGCACAGAAGGACAGCCATCCGACTCTCTTCAGCTTCTGTATATATATATATATATATATATATATATACTTATGCAAGAGCATATATACTTTTATTCAATGGAGACTATACAGCAGTTGGATCATCTATCGGTACCTCCTGTTTCATGGAAACACTAGAAATTCAACCCACAGCGTTAAAGATACCAAATGTGAGTGATTCAGAAACTAACATTTTCACACTTGGTAAAACTATCAAAACGTCGGCTGAGGAATCGGTCACATTTGGTATCTTTAACCCTGCGGGTTGAGTTTCCAGTGTTACTGTGAAACTGAAGGCACAGATGGAAAATCAAATGAATGTATAGTGTCCATTTAATATATATATATATATATATATATATATATATATATATATATATATATATATATATATATTAAAAGGACACTATACATTCATTTCATTGTTTAAACAGTCAAACTTTTAAATCTCTCATGTGTAGAACGCCATCACGCTCTCATGTACATTTCAACTTTACAGACGCTTTTTCAAGTTATAAACTACTTGCCGTTATAATTCAAAAATGAGCACAACAGTAAAGTCATAATTTGTAAAGACACTAAAACTAATACCGCCTGAAGATCATTTGACGATTCAAATCGAAAGTACTTGCAAAAAAGAAAAAAGAATGGAACAAGAAACCCATGGATCATATTTACATCAATTTGACCGAAACATTAGATGGACAATTCGGAAAATTGAAAAAAAAAAAAAAAATGTCGCATCAAACAAAACCACTCCGTGTTATTTAATAATGTTTGCCTAAATGAAAATATGCTGCCTAAATACACACACACAATATATATATATATATATATATATATATATATATATGTATATTAATAATGGAGTTTATGTATCTGTCTTTCTGTCTATCTGAAGCCGAAACTCCATCAGAGTACTATGACTATTTATTAAGTCCGCCAGCTTCATTATATACTATTAAAAAACCGCCATAAACACTATGCGCATTTCCCAATTCACATAATCAATTGCTTTTGAACTTCTAATAAATAAGTATTCGCAAATATACACTCATGATTGTTCTCTTCAGATTTCAACATGTATTTACGCTATTTTGCTCGCTAATAATCTTACTTATAAATTATAATTTTTATTATTTATTTATAAAATGAGTTTCGTAGTTATTTCTATTACGCCCAACTGATTGAACAGCGTACCTCCCTCTGAACGGGCGCGTTCCTCTACGTCTAACTGATTAAACAGCGTACTTCCCTCTGAACGGGCGCGTTAATGCTTTACTGATTTATTAAAACGTTCTGAGTTTGTTTATTTTCTTAATCTTATTAGCCATTATGTTTTAAAACACAAATTTATTGAATCAAATTGTTTATTTAAAATAATAATTGATAAACACACACACACATTATAAAGAATTTAGTTTAGCGGGTCCTGCAGTAAAAGAGTACCGATTTTTTATTGATAATTTTCAGATACACCTTTTTTTCCGATTTAAAAATTTGTGTCCGATTTGAAAATTAGTGTTCGCTGTATTTAGTTTTTTAAATTGTTGATTTTAACAAATTTATTGAATGATTTAAAAATTACTATTTAAACACACACACACACACACATTATAATGAATCTAGTTTTTTGTCAACAAAAAAAACAACACATTGTACTGGAAAACTACATAACTGATTTTAGAATAGTGTTCGCTGTATTTTGTTGATTTTAATTTGCGTACACCTTTTTTCCGTTTTGAAAGACTTATTATATTCTGACGTGGATTTGGCGCAAAACGATTCAGTGTAAAGAAAAGCGAGCAGACGATAACTTGGGGGGACACCTTTTACTGGGCAAGTAAATAACTGTTTTTAGAATCGTATTCGCTGTATTTTTTATTTTTTATTTTATTTTAGGTACACTTTTCTTTTTTCTCTTTGAAAAACTAAAACTATTATTATTTATTATTTTGTAAATTCTTTACGTGGATTTGGCGCAAAACGATTGGGTGGAAAGAAAAGCGAGCAGACGATAACAATGCAAACTTAATTTTTCTTTTTATTAATGTTGTTATTTATCATGTGCAATATATTATTTAAATTAATTGTAGTGATAAAAAGCTCTACCCAAATTACATACTAGCGTTCATTCCTAACGCGGCAGGGTAGTACAAATATGCGACCGGAGGGAGCATATATTTGCTAGTATATATAAATAATATGAAAAATATATAAATGTTTATATCTTTTCTCTATTTATTTATTATTTATTGACGTATAGGAATACAAAATAAAATCTTTTTTCTAAAAGAACAAAATTTTCGGCTGTTCCTTCGGCTTTCCTCAGTATATTGAGAGATATGCGTCTGTACTGTTGGTGTTGGTAGCAGGGGGATATAGCTAATGAGGTGAAGAAATGTGTACATGTTACTCGTCTGGCGTACGAGTGTATATATATATATATATATATATATATATATATATATATATATATATAAAATAAAATGGGTCGTTCAGTTTCAATTTATAATATATATATATATATATATATATATATATATATATATATATATATGAAGAAGAATGGAAAGGAATTAGAGAAGCAAAAGCCAAATCAAATTCAATTCAATTGCTCAGAGCAAGGTATATTCCGCAAAAAGGCAATTTATTCAAGTTAAATTTTCCTTAAGCCAGGCTTTTCAAAGATCAAAATCTTATCATCAGAGGAAGTCGCTGGGATATATAAGTTGGCAAAGGCCAAGATTTAAAATTTGAAAAAATAAAACACCGGACTTTTTAGCAATCGGACATTTGCTTGCATTCGGCCGGAGTTTTGCCCTGTGTTTCTTCCCCTACAACTTTTATTTTATTTTTTCAAATTCAGCGACTTCCTCTGATGATAAGATTTTGATCTTTGAAAAGCCTGGCTTAAGGAAAATTTAACTTGAATAAATTGCCTTTTTGCGGAATATACCTTGCTCTGAGCAATTGAATTGAATTTTGATTTGGCTTTTGCTTCTCTAATTCCTTTCCATTCTTCTTCATATATACCTGCTCTATCCTGGAGGTTTTACCTTTCCTAAAAGTTCGCTTTTAGTACACCACTTTATATATATATATATATATATATATATATATATATATATATATATATATATATAGAGAGAGAGAGAGAGAGAGAGAGAGAGAGAGAGAGAGAGAGAGAGAGAGATAGAGAGAGAGAGAGAGAGAGGGAAAAGGAGAAAGAAAGAAAATGAGACACTCAGGGAAATAGAGAGAAAGAACTTAGTAGTAGTAGTAGTAGTAGAGTAGTAGTAGTAGCAGTAGTAGTAGTAGTAGGAAGAGGAGGAGGAGGAGGAGGAGGAGGAGGAGGAGGAGTAGTAGTAGGAGGATAAGGAGTATTAGTAGTGGTTGTAGTAGTAGGAGGAGGAGGAGGAAGAGGAGGTTTAGTAGTAGTAGTAGTAGTAGTAGTAGTAGTAGTAGTAGTAGTAGTAGTAGTAGTAGTGGCGTATGGGAAGGAGAGTACGAGGATAACGTAAATGATGTGAATAAAGACAAGACAGAAATTGTGAAAAAGGGCGAGTGAGACGAGAAACGGTGCGAGGAGAGGAATAGATGAAGTAGTAGTAGCAGCATCAGCGTAAAAGAACGAGAAGATGACATGAATAAATAAATGGCGTCAGTAAAGAAGAAAAGAAAGGGAGAACAAGAGGAAAGAAGCGGTAAAAAGAGGAAGAAGAGAAAAAAATGTACAATGTACCAACGTTGACCCGATGTGTCAGGGGTCGTTTAGTACATATACAAAAATGAAAAAAGAAAAAAAAAGAAAAGAAAATAAATAATAAAAAATAAGTGCACTAATTTGCATTAACCCAATAATAAATTATCATTATCGAATCTATGTCCATATCGATACGTACCCTTTTGTAATGATCAATGGAATCCGCCTTCACTAAGTAAACAGAAACAGATGTGTTTTTTGGGTGTCGCAATTTTACGACATAGCAGTGTATTTACTTTCGGCAATAAAATAACTGATCGCGTAAGAATATAAACGAGAAGCGATTTTCTGGTGATGCGTTCATTCTTTCTGTGCACTGTACGAGAAAAGAAAAATGATAGTTCAAACTTTAGCGTGACAGATGGACCGACAGATGAGTCGACGACGCATCTGAAAATACAACAGGGTGACCACAAAAATAAGTGCCCCCTCCCCCCCGAAATATCATGAATATCCAGCATCGTTTTTTTAACCCGTTCAATTATATGCTCCATATGTGCACACTTGGCTATGACGTGCAAAATTGTCAATAACTCTGACACACCCTTCTCTTGACATTGAATGGCTTTGTTACCCTTAACCCTAACCCTAACCCTATCCCTTGACCCTAACCCTTAACCCTAATCCTAACTATAAACCTAACTCTTAACCCTTAACCCTTAACCCTTAACCCTAACCCTTAACCCTAATCCTAACCCTAAACCTAAACCTAACCCTTAACCCTACCCCTAACCCTAATCCTAACTCTAAACCTAACCCTAAACCCTAACCCCTAAACCCTAAACCCTAACCCTAACCCTTAACCCTAATCCTAACCTAAACCTAAATCTAAACCTAACCCTTAACCCTTAACCCTAACCCTAAACCTAACCCTAACCCTTAATCCTAACCCTAAACCTAAACCTAAACCTAAACCTAACCCTTAACCATACCCCTAACCCTAATCCTAACTCTAAACCTAACCCTAAACCCTAACCCCTAAACCCTAAACCCTAACCCTAACCGTTAACCCTAATCCTAACCTAAACCTAAATCTAAACCTAACCCTTAACCCTAACCCTTAACCCTAACCCTAAACCTAAATCTAAACCTAACCCTAACCCTTAATCCTAACCCTAAACCTAAACCTAAACCTAAACCTAACCCTAACCCTTAACCCTAATACTAACCGTAGATTTAACCCTAACCCTAACCCTGACACACCCTTCTCTTGGCATTGAATAGTTTTGTTACCCTTGACCCTAACCCTAACCCTAAACCTAACCCTTAACCCTTAACCCTAACCCATAACCTTAACTCTAACCCTAACCCTAACCCCTAACCCTAATCCCTAACACCCTTCTCTTGAGATTGTCCTGATTTAGGGCTGCGATGGACTTCTTCGATTCAGGAATAACCTGGAAAAAGCCCCACAGATAGATTTTTTTTTATTATTATTTCTTTTATTTTCTAGAAATCGCTCGAAACAAGGCATGAAGCCACTTGATGTAAGGAGCTAAAAAATGAATAAATAAATACTACTTCAAGGTAAAAAAAAAATAGCCAACAATAAGTGATAGATGGATGAATTCCGACCCAGAAAACAGCAATTCTTCCCCCTTTTTCAGAACCATCTCTCATCGAATGTGAGGAGTAAAGGACAAAATAAGAGAAGCGAGAGTTACGAAGCTGCTGAAAGTAAACCCAATTTATTAAAGTCCGACGACTGTGGAACCCATTCAAGGTCACACCACCTACTGATGAGATGATCTCCAAAGTGTCCCTCCTAGCCATTTCAACGAGTCATTAATCGGTTAATTAATTCAAATTAATTCGAGCAGCTACCAACGTTCACCTCCCACTCCCTCCACATTTATTGTAATATCTCTCCGACTTCCTAATGATTTTATACTCCAGCCGCCGCTTGCCACTGCCACCATCTATTTGTATCTCATAATTTGATTTTTCTTAAGCGGCCGCAGGTTTTGAGTAGGCAGCCGCCGCCACCTATCCATTTATTATATAGTTGTGTGATGACAATCAGCCTGAGAATGTCTTATAATAAAGACGAAACGTTGATAAACACATAAATAATATTTTTTGTTTTCTTTTTTCAATTTTGATTACGTCGGAACACTTTCTGTCTTTCTTTATCATATAATATATATATATATATATGTATATATATATGTGTATATATATATATATATATATATATATATATATATATATATATATATATATATATATATATAAAATAACGTTTCTTTTTTTTTGTTTTTTAAGTCTATGATACAATTCAAAAAACTTTTTCCTAAGGATGTGCGACCCCTTCTTCAATTCCAATCTGCGTAACCGCGCCTAACATATCCACAATTTCACTTTCTTTAAATCCATCAACAAGACCAGATGATACATAATCTTTCGAGACCACGAGGAGATTTACTTGCGATTTTTAACACCGGCAACATGAAGAGGTAAAGGAAGAAAAAGAAAGGAAATTATTCTTTGATAAGGCTGTTTCATCGTCGAAAGTCTCAGACATATATTTATGAAAAAAATGATTTTATTCATTTAATAAGTATATATAGAAGAATAAAATGTCTTACTTTTTAAATTCTTTAATATATATATATATATATATATATATATATATATATATATATATATATATATATATATATATATGATTATTTTTTATTTACACAGACATGTACAAAATCTGCGACACTGGCATTCTTTCCAAATATGATATTTATTTATTTATTTATTTGCCCTGTTTGTTTCAGATTTTAGATTTTAGATTTTTTGTTTTTTGTTTTTAGATTTTTTAGATTTTTAATTTTTAATTTTAATGTTTTAACAGCCTCAATTTTTGAAATGTTAAATTTCTTTTCTTCTTCTTCTCTTTCTCTATCCCTCCATTTCATTCTCTCCAAATATGATCTGAGGTTAAGATCGAATTCTAACTCTGTCTGATGAGACCTCAGTTTATAACAGCTGTTGATCGATAACGTCCACATGCCAGTGTCGCAGATTTTGTACATGTCTGTGTAAGTAAAAAATAATCATATATAAAAGCTCTATTTGATGTTGAGCACTTTTTATAAGCCCGGTTGAAATTCTGTGGATTATTATTATTATTATTATTATTATTATTATTATTATTATTATTATTATTATTATTATTATTATTATTATTATATATATATATAAACAGTTAAATGGTAATTATTATTATTATATATATATATAAACAGTTACATGGTAAACAGCTGATGATCCCCGTGTTAATATTAGACGCTTAAGGTCTCCTGTTTTTGTTTCACACTTAGATAATTAACCCCCCCCCCTTTTTTATTTTTTTTTTACTTATATTTTTTAATTTATTAATTTTCCAACGAATGTTAAGTCTGCAATATATTTGATTTAGTTAGTTTGTCTGGGAGTTTAAACTGCATTTTACATTTAAAACTATATTAAAAAAAAACAATTTAAAAAAACCTTAAGTCCCAAGTCGTTCAGTTGAAAATCACTCATGTAAGTCAATTTAACTTTTTCAGTTATTATATTAGTTTGCTTCTAACATTATTTAAGGGATCATCAGTTGTTTACCATGAAAAACTGTTTCGGGAATTTAAAAACAAGACAGTATTTAATTTCATGGCTTCCCAGCAGAGTTGATCAGACCCACTTCCCTTAAAAGACGAAACATAAACGTTCCGTATACTAAACCTAAGTTTTGTTCCGTATAAATGTCTTGCTAACTTATATTAGTTATTAAAAAAAGAAATATATATGATAACGAAGTAATTTTTACATTATTGATTACGACGGAAGACTATTTTTAAACATATTTTGTTATTTCTAAATTACTACTAATAATAACGCTACGGACCAAGACCCATACTTATTTGTGTTTAAAATGATATTACAACTAAGATTCATGCAGGATAATTTGCATTATTAATAATAGTATTTGTTTTTATTTTGAATCTGAAACGTTCAGGATAAAACGTCACACTTTTTTCTGTTTCAAATTATCTTATTTGTTTTTATTTTGAATTTGAAACGTTCAGGATAAAACGTCACACTTTTTTCTGTTTCAAATTATCTTATTTGTTTTTATTTTGAATCTGAAACGTTCAGGATAAAACGTCACACTTTTTTCTGTTTCAAATTATCTTATTTGTTTTTAATTTGAATATGCAACGTTCAGGATAAAACGTCACACTTTTTTCTGTTTCAAATTATCTTATTTGTTTTTATTTTGAATCTGAAACGTTCAGGATAAAACGTCACACTTTTTTCTCTTTCAAATTATCTTATTTGTTTTTTTTTATCGAAATTATTAATATTTTTATTTTCCTTTAAATTTGAAATGTTACGAACCAAGAGTTAGGATTCAACGTGTGTTTATCTTACAATTTAAAGTTAATTACGGCATGAGAATATATATACATAAATACAACGAATATAAATAAATTATATATATATAAAATAAAATTTAGTAACACGAAATTACATAATCATCGATGCAATAATTTATTTCAACCTTGTGTATTGTCAAGCATCCAATTTAGATGATTACATTTTTGAAACTTGCAATAATTTATTTCAACCTTGTGGTATTATCAAGCATCCAATTTAGATGATTACAATTGAAATAAATTATTGCATCGATAATTATGTAATTTCGTGTTACTAAATTTTATTTTATTCTTGCTCTGTTTATTACATTGAGCTCTAATACCCGGATTTCCTCCTGGAAGTATTTCATTATAACACAATATATATATATATATATATATATATATATATATATATATATATATATATATATATATATATATATATATATATATTTATTTATTTATTTTATTATTTACTTATTTGCTTAATCAGGATTTAAATAACAAATCAAATATTCATTTAAATGTCTGCATTTAATAATTTAATTTGATTTTTGAAGTTTATAATTTAATATTTTTCCTCTAAACATAATTAACTTTTTCTACTAATTATATTACATTGTTCTTTTATTTTTCAATTACATTAATTGGAATTAGTAACCCTATTAATACTATTATTACTGTTGCCACTAGTTATTATTACGGATACTATCATCACTACTATTATTATGATCATTATCATTATTTTTTATTCCATACAACAATAACTGAGTTTAGTATTATTTCTATAGATATTTTAGATCGTATATTTTTATAGAGAAAATATTTGTCTCAATATATAGTTTGCCAATTTATGTTATTATTTCAAGATTATGAGGTCAATTAAACCTTCTATTTCTTATAAACATATGACAAATAAATTTTCTCGGCTTTTTTGGCTGAGATCAAAGTGTAGTATCTGTTCCGATGGATGCTCCACCTTTTAGACCGGTACAGTCTTGGCATTCAGGTCTTGATTCCGCCGGTCTGTGGGTTTGTTCTGTGCAGTTCTAGGAGGTCCACCCTCCCAGGCTTTGTCTCTCCTCCTTGGGGTGGAGTAAGTTTATCGCTTGCTGCCTGAGGCGCCTTGACCGGGGAATATCCGACGGAGCTGCCCAGGCATTTATTTTTGTAGGCCAGAGTGCTCGACGCTGGCTTTTCAATCCCAACTTTTCGACCTTGTTTCACATGTTATCGCTGTGTGAGAGGGGGGGGGGGTATAAAAATAAAAGACAGATATTTGTGTATATTCCTTTATTCAGTGTTCGCTATTTTTGCGTTTTCTAGGGAGAAACAACGATTCTGATTAATAATCAATTTAAGAGGGTTTAAAATAATAAACATTTTTTAATTACAAAAATATCAGTGCAAACGGAATTAAATCAAGAATGGCGTTCAGATGGAATCCACTTGACTCAGTGAAAGAAAAGATAACAATAAAACAAGGAAGAAGAGAATACGAAGAATTTAAGAAAGGGGAAGAACAGAAAAAAAAAACGTGAAATTAAAAATAAAAAATCATTTCTCCATTTTTCCTTCCCCGTTCATCCCTCGTCGTCAGAGAAACGTTAATTCTTTGGTCAGCACTTTTTTTCTCACGATTACCAAAAAATTTAACTTCTGTGTAACCGAACGTTCAGTGGCAAGGCTCAAAGAGTTTCATTTTTAAGTCATCGTTTTCTTTGTTTCAATCCTACCCCATCTCCCTTCTATCTTTTGGTCCAGGTCGGGATCGTGCCAAAAAATATTCGCCATTAAAGGCTAATTAGCCCCAAAATCGACACAGCCCTTCATTGTGTTTTTTGTTTGTTTTGTTTTTATGTTGTCTTTTCACTTGAGAGAAACGGCTGTCGTCCACCGCATTTGAATTTTTTCAGCTCAAATTTGATGACCTTCCTTTTATGCGCTCGAAATATGTGTTTCATTTGACCCAATAATAGAAATTACCGCAAGAACATTTTAATAACGTTTCCTGGTGAAATGACAAAAATAAAGAAAACAAAAAAAGAATTACAGATATAAAAGTGAAAAAAAAAACCCCTAACGAACCTCGTTTATTATTATTATTATTATTATTATTATTATTATTATTATTATTATTATTATTATTATTATTATTATTATTATTATTATTATTATTAATAATAATAATAATTATTATTATTATTATTATTATTATTATTATTATTATTATTATTTATTTATCATTATTATCATTATTATTATTATTATTATTATTATTATTATTATTATTATTATTATTATCATTATTATTATTATTTATTTATCATTATTATTATTATTTATCATTATTATTATTATTATTATTTATTTATCAGTATTATTATTATTATTATTATTTATTTATCATTATTATTATTATTATTTATTTATCATTATTATTATTATTATTTATTTATCCTTATTATTATTATTATTATTATTATTATTTATTTATCATTATTATTATTATTTATTTATCCTTATTATTATTATTATTATTATTATTATTATTATTATTATTATTATTATTATTATTATTTATTTATTTATTTATTATTATTGTTATTATTATTATTTTGTTAATTTAATTTTCTGAAGCGTTGCATGCTGGTCGCTGAATCCAATTGGCTAGAAAATAGTTAACAACTGCAACGACCGTCAGCCATTACCAGCACAACTGTTTCGATTTTTTATTTACCAACATTCACACCAGGGGGCAATTTTTTTATATTTTTGTATGTGTTTTTTTTAAATGGAAGGGATTTTAAAGGAGAGTGTGATTGGGAGTTTTTTCTCTGACGTGTTTCGGATGTACAGGTAAATGAGTTTCGACATTTTGAAGGCGGAACATCAGCATGAAATGTTTATTTTTCAACATTTTTATATTTAGAAATGTGATACTTAGAAGGCAATACAATGCAGAGGTGTGACGGATAGACACAAGTTGTAGCAAATAAGACATATAATTGTGGAACAAATGAAATATTTTCACCCTTAATACAATGTATACATACACACACGCATATATATATATATATATATATATATATATATATATATATATATATATATATATATATATATATATATTTATATATATATATATATATTTATATTTTTTCCACAAACACACATGTATCTGTTTATCTACACAATGTTACAATGTTATGTAATACCTGTATCAAGATGGTCTGGTGGAAACTCCGTATGATATAATATTTCGGGAACTCTTCCCTTCTTCAGAACCGTGCTCAACTCAAGTTCAAGCGTGTATTTTTATATTTATATATGTACGAGAAGAATAGCCGTCCCAGGACGGATATAAGCAACATGTATAACATTAGCTTTTAATTAAGTTTTGTATTTTTTTTTTGTGCGGAGGGAGGTTTCATCGCAACGCCACCTAAATGGTAAATTTTACAAAAAAACTAATAAGCCCACTTTACTAACCAGTTGCCTAGAATACGCATCCCATAATTCATAATGATAAGTTGATTTGATTGGGAGTTTACCCGTCACATACATATTATTGATGCTTACGCCCGCGGTTAAAATTCTTTTCTCTATCATTTTTTTTGTATCTCGCTATTTTAAAAGTTGTTTCTAGGGGGGTCGAGTTAGGGGCACCCACCTAAGTGGTAAGGTTAAAAAAATGATGTGCACACGTTACTCTCACCATGTTGCTTAGAATATATATTCCATAATTCATAATGATTGATTCATTAGTTTAAGAGTGAATCAATACAGATCTATCTATCTATCTATCTATCTATCTATCTATCTATCTCTCTATCTCTCTCTCTCTCTATATATATATATATATATATATAAAGTATATAAGTATACATTTTTATTTATACAAACATTATTGGTTACATATGTGCATACATGTTTCGGTTGCACTCTTCGCAGAAAGTCAACCTCATCAGACCAAGGATTCCAGAGAAATGGAATCCTTGGCCTGACGCAGTTGACTTTCTGTGAAGAGTGCAACCGAAACATGTATGCACATATGTAACAAATAATGTTTGTATAAATAAAAATGTATACTTATAAACAGCTGTACTTGTTATAGAGCACTTTTTATAAACACTTGAGTTTCAACGGATTTACATCTACAGAAACTAATACAATACATGTACTATATATATATATATATATATATATATATATATATATATATATATACATACATACATATATATATATGTGTATGTGTGTATGTATATCTACAAAGCTCTTTGTAAATGAACAAATGGAGCACTGTCTAATGACTGACAATGTTTATATACAGCATTGAGATATCACAGCGCCAGCCTGGTAGTCAAGTGGTTACTATCGCCGACTATCAACCAGTCGTAAGTTCAGTACCAGCTTGGATTTAGTGCTAGTCTAGCCGCAGTGAAGAGCTGTAATATAAAGAAACAGAATGTCTGATGATAACAATTACATATGTAAATATATATATATATATATATATATATATATATATGAAACATTTTTTTATTTTTATTCAATGTTTGCATATATATATATATATATATATATATATATATATATATATATATATATATATATATATATATATATATGTAGAGAGAGAGAGAGAGAGAGAGATAGGGGGTTATTTAATAGAACTAATATATGTCAAAAGTTATCCTGCATTTAAGCTGATGGCGATGATAGCAGATGGCCATTTCACTTGCCACATTGTTCAACCCAAGAAGGGGGCACATGAGTCATTCACGGACTAACCGTTTCGTTGTATCACAGCGCGTCAATGTGGCTAGACAAGCAAGTGTCTCAGGCCAGGATAGGACTCGACCGTGTAGTTTCAACTGTCGACTAGATTGGCTGACTTTTTATATATCTTTTAAAATCTCTATGCCCAGTGGAATCGTCGGCGTTCTGAATGAGGTTAAATCTTTTACATACTGTTTCAGTAAATATTTCACTTACTATTAATAGAATTCGAGATGGTGGAAAATATTTTGATATTTCGGGAGGAACTTCCTCTTTCTCAAAAAACAAAACCGAACGTTCATTTCATTTAGAGAAAATAATACATATATATATATCACTTTAAGTTTCTTTTTTCTTTAAACCTATTATTTTCTTCTTATAAACAATGATGTATCTTCGTTTACTACTACTACTACTACTACTACTACTACTACTACTACTACTACTACTACTACTACTACTACTCTTTCCTCCCCTCAGTCTTCTTCTTCTTCGTTTTTTCTTCTCCTTCATTGGTTCGTGTTTTTCGCCATTATATCTAACCGGATTTTCTTTATTTCTGATACCAACTTAGCACAGAAAAGAATCCACTTTGTGTCTAAGTCTAGAGCTAATATAGTTAGAAGAAGAAGAAGAAGAAGAAGAAGAAGAAGAAGAAGAAGAAGAAGAAGAAGAAGAAGAAGAAGAAGAAGAAGAAGAAGGATCATCAGGTGCAGGGGATTAGGCGAATCAATTTCCATGGAAAATTACACTCTTTCAGATAACACGACTGTGAGAAAGATGGCGGCAATGAAGGAGAAAGAGAGAGAGGGAGAGAGAGGGGGAGGGAGCTGTGCTTCTCATCCTCATAAACCTCTTCTATCTCTGAAAGTCCAAATGTTAATCGAACGATAAAAACATCTTTTCGATGTTTTTTGGTTTTTTAAAGAGATTACGAATGCATCGTTGGTGAATTTTGCGGCATAACTTTTATCCCGAAAGAAAATCTGTCAAACTGTTTGGTTTTTACTTTTCCATTCTTGCCCGTTTGTTTGCCTGGATTTCGAAATATTTCACTGTCTGCCAGAAGAGTCCAGTCCGGTTCATAAAACAAGTGATTCCGATGTGTCTGGTGAGCGGGTACAAATAATAAACACATTTACCAAAATTGCTAACCCTAACCCTAACCCTAACCTGCTGATACTCCAGCTAAATGGCAACTGATTAACGCAGTGTTCCCCAACCTTTTCCCAATGTTTATTTACCTCCTCTCTCGGAGGTTAGGCACAAGGCCAGTTTTATTTTACTCCCACAAGGTAAGATATGACCCAAGGTCGGGTCGGGAAAGTGGGACTTGAAAAGCCAGCGCCCGAGAAGGTGAGCACTCTGGCCATTAAAAATTGCCTGGGTAGCCTCGTCGGCATTCCCCGGTAGGGGAGCCGCAGGCAGTAAGCAATAAACTACTCCTCCCAAAGAGGGGAGGCAAAGACTAGGAAGGTGGACCACCTGAAACTGCACAGGACAAACCCACAGACAGGCGGAATCAAGCCCCGAAGAACAAGACGACACCGGTCTATGGGGTGCAGTATCCATCGGAACAGATACTACACTTTCTTCCTAGCCAAAAGGCAAGTTTTCCCAATGATGATCCCGTTTCAACTACAGCATATCTTAAACGACCCTTCACTATACCTTTTGCGACCACTCGTCATACATATTGCGACTTTTCGCCATACTATTTCTGGTCCTTCACTTTACTTTTTACGACCCATCGCCATACATTTTGCGACCTTTAACCATACCATTTGTGGTCCTTTATTTCACTTTTTGCGACCCATTGTCATACATTTTGCAACTTTTGACCATACCATTTCTAGTCCTTCACTTTACTTTTCCGACCCATCGCCATACATTTTGCGACCTTTTGCCATACCGTTTCTGGTCCTTCACTTTACTTTTTGCGACGCATCGCCATAC
>OY744538.1:3159486-3169486 GCA_963556195.1 Sepiola atlantica | reverse complement strand
TAGAATTCAAAATATGTGATGCGTTTATGAAATGTTTCCGTAGAAAAATTATGTATATTTATATTATATTTTATAAATATAGACGCTCCCATATGGGCAGTGTGTAAGTGAAATAATAATTCCCTCAGAGCATTTAACAAATGCTTCGCAGTAGATATATGAATTCGTACATTTATCACTATCACCAAAACAATTACAAATATATATATATATATATATATATATATATATATATATATATATATATATATATATATTAATTATTTATTACCTATAGACATCGATGTGTCATGCTTACGCAAGCTTCAGTGCATGAAGTTATTTTCTGACGGTCAAGAGCGTTACCCGTTGGCCACCACAAATTAGCTTAGAAGTTAGGATGAATTTAACTTTGTAAATGCCAAGTCAGCGGGTATTTATTTACAACAAGCAGCGAAGAGTGATCAACAACAACAAATCGTGTTGAATCTCGCAATATATATATATATATATATATATATATATATATATATATATATGCTCCGACTCGGTCGTTGAGTGCTATCGAATGTTTAGATGTCTATGATCGCCGTATTTAGTGTAAACATTACTTAATTTCTCCGTTGTCACGTGACAATCTCTCGTGGCCTAATGGGTCTAGGTGAACGCTTACAGATTCAAGGGGTCTCTGTGAACCGAGTTCGCACCTTGTGACCGTCAGAGATTGTTACTTCCCTGCGCTGATGAGAGACATAAGCTCGAAACGACGTCGTACGTAGGTAAAATATAAAAAATAGTTTTATATATATATATATATATATATATATATATATATATATATATATATATATATATATATAGTCATCAACAGACAGCTGTTTCGTCATTTCACAACTCGTCATTGTAACAATTAAGAATTCAAAAACTAATAAAACACAAAATAGAGATCTGAAAAAAAGGAAAGACGGAAACGGTGGAGCTAACTTCAAATTTGTCGGCAACCCTGAACATATGTAATCCTTTTGATTATAGAATCACTGGCAATAAATATAAAAGCTGCCAGACTCGAAATTCTCTTGGCGATTCTTGACCATTAATACGGAACAATTATTTTTAAAAGGGCAGAATTAGGCAACAAAAAATTGAGAGAAAAAAAATAGATGCAGATAATAAAAGTGTTAAAAGGCGATTGGATGATTTAGCCATCATTTTTATTTTTTATTTCATCCTTTCAATTAAACGAGATTAGACGAAACGAGACTACGTGGCCACGTGACTCGATTGCGAGATTTTAAAAAGAAATTATTTTATCTCGCAAACGAATGCCTTTGTTTTTAGCTGGATTGTTTGGAGGGCTAGGGGGGTCGTTTTTTGGGTTTTTTTTCCTGTTTTTATTTATTTTTTTTTTTTTGTTATTTTTTTTTGTGTTTTTTTTTGTGTTTTTTTTTTGTGTGTGTGTCTGATTTGTGGCTTAAAACGAAAATGTGTCCGGTGTTTTATCTTACCGAAATCATTTCAACCTATCACCGATCTTTTTCATCTTCCCCCTCTCACCCATTTTGAGATAAACACCCCCCCCCCCCACATATTCTCGATTTCATCCCTCACCTCACATTTACAAAATTCTTTCTTTCATTCACTATTAAGATGCGTTTCCGCATCTTTATTTTTCGGTCGGGCAGTCCGTCACAGTTAATTTTTTTTTTGGTTAGTCCGTCACGGTTAAATTTTTTTGTTAGTCAGTCCGTCACGGTTAAATTTTTTTCAATAAATATTAATCTCTATTGATAAAATTATGAAACAACTTCACGCGGTTGTTTGTGTTTGCGTGTGTGTGTGTTTGTGTGTATGTGTGTGTTTGTGTTTGTGTGTGTGTGTTTGTGTATGTGTGTGTGTGTGTTTGTGTATGTGTGTGTTTGTGTGTGCGTGTGTGTGTTTGTGTATGTGTGTGTTTGTGTATGTGTGTGTTTGTGTGTGTGTTTGTGTTTGGGTCTGTGTGTTTGTGTGTGTGTGTGTGTTTGCGTGTGTTTGCGTGTGTTTGTGTGTGTGTGTGTTTGTGTGTATGTGTGTGTTTGTGTGTCTGTGTTTGTGTATGTGTGTGTGTGCTTGTGTATGTGTGTGTTTGTGTGTGCGTGTGTGTGTTTGTGTGTGTGTGTGTTTGTGTATGTGTGTGTGTTTGTGTTTGGGTCTGTGTGTTTGTGTGTGTGTTTGTGTTTGGGTCTGTGTGTTTGCGTGTGTTTGCGTGTGTTTGTGTGTGTATTATTTTTCATTTCAACGTATCTTTGATAAGTACACTTTATATTATTATTATTTTTTACTTTTCTGTAGGGGCCTCCAAAGCTCAGCATAGAATTTACCCCCCCCCATATGTAATACTTTAATATAAGTTTATATAATTAGCATCACTTTTTTACAAAAGAAGAAACATAAAATAAACTGCGATTATTATTTTTTTTCAAATAATAATGAAAATGAGAAAACTAAAAACTGTACTTTTATTTACGCCTTAAAACAACGTTCCTATGTAGTGAGCAATTTTTATGCGCTAACACCCGTGTGTTTAATAAATCTAGCAAACATCAAGTAATGCTCAGATTTTCACGAAGTTTTCGATACTTATTCATTATTCGACTAATTCATCTATAAAATGTTTTTTTCGTAAAATATATTAGGGAAAATATTATATTTTTTCCGTGATTCCCCCCCCCCCCATTTCATTTTATGAAATCTGAGCAAAATATATTCCTATCGATCGAAATTTGAATGTTCGATAAGGTGAAAAGGTGACATCAGATTTACCCTTTTTTATTTGTTCCCTCTTTCGGATAAAGTATCCGTGAATTCATAAATAAAAAGTGTACATAATAGCCCCCCCCCGCCCCCCGTTGTAGAAAAAATCGAATTTCTTACTAAAATCTCAAGATAAAGAATGGGTTTCTTTCCCAGTTCGACAATTTAATCTTGAAATAAACTATTTTACTTTAAAACAACTTCCTATATATATATATATATATATATATATATATATATAGAGAGAGAGAGAGAGAGAGAGAGATAGATATATATATATGTAACTTTATTTTTGAAAACACAGAATTAAAAACGCATTTAAGCATCTCATGTAAAGTACGCAAATAATGATGATGTCATCGATTTGGTGGTACGCTATTTCAAGTGTCCTTAACATCTACTCTCTTCTACTCTCGCACACATGGACGACAACATTTCCACCCTCCCTGCGTTTGTCACGTAATCAGCACCCACTCTCTCTATATATATATATCGATCTATCTTAGCTTCTTATATTTTATAAATTCAAGAGTTTGAAAAGCTCGAAAGTATTTATGTGATTTTAAAAGAAAAAAAAGAGAAAAAATATGAATGTAAAAAGACTCCCGGGCAACGTCCTGTAGGTACATCCGGTATTTAATCAAGGGAGGCGCAAGAGCGCTCTATCCCTTAATAGACCCACGAATGGCCTATGCTGAAATCTCATTTCTTTGATCAATCATAATTTCAGCATCATTAGTCAAGGCAACCCAGAGATCCAGAAAGTTCAATCATGAAATGATGTTATCTGTGTGTACGTACGTATGTACGTATCTGCCACTCTGTATCTCATCAACTATTTGATGGATTCAGGTGATTTTTGGCAGAGATAGAGATAGAGGTTCTAGGGTCTAGTTGATAGCATTTTAATTTCAGTTTACCATGTACCTTAGTTTTCCAGAAAATTCAAAAAAAACTTTAAAATGACCAGTATTCATACACTTTATTCTATATCTTATCGACCATTTGATGGATTCAGATGATTTTTGGCAAAGATAGAGGTTCAAGTGTCTAGTTGATGGCATTTTAATTTCAGTTTACCATATACCTTAATTAGTCAAACTACCAACTATATCAGTTATGAGAAGGCATTGTATTGAGGCATAGCCTTTACAAAAGTAGTGACATTCCATGAAAAATGCCAGTATACTGAAATCATATGCCCTTAATAGGGTTAAGATGAAAATTCATATACACTAAATGTACAAAAGCAAGGAAATTCTCAAATTTTTACACTTTTATTGTCATTAAGGGTATGCGAGCACAACAGAGCTATGTATTTTACTGGTAGGAATTTTTCTTCAGCGCACCTCACACACTTCATCCACTCATGCATAGAGATTTATGCTGTAGTGATGTGATAATGAAATAGCTTGGTTGATATGTAGTCATACCCTTAATGACAATAAAAATTTGTAAAATGTAAACATTTGGGAATTTCTTTGCTTTGTACATTTAGTGTATATGAATTTTCATCTTAACCCTATTAAGGGCATATGATTTCAGTATACTGGCATTTTTCATGGAATAAACTATATGATCAAGATTTATGAAAATTGGATTGTCGATTGTGGTAATACCAACGAATTTATGCATAAAATGTGGGTTGGATTGACTCAAAATTTTTATTTAAACCAGGCTATTACATTGGGTCTGTCTAGCTTAAGCTTTATAAATAGCATTTTCTTTGGTCTGTCACGCTTCATTCTGAAATAGCATATTAAGTCTGACCGCTACAGTCAGAAATATAATTTTCTTTTGTCTGTCACACTTCGGTAGGAAATAGAATGTTGGGTCTGTCACACTCCAATATAAAATAGCATTTTTAGTCTGTTACACTTCAATATCAAATAGCAATTTTGGTCTGTCACGCTTCAGTATAAAATAGCATTTTTGGCCTGTCACGCTTCAGTATAAAATAGCATTTTTGGCCTGTCACGCTTCAGTATAAAATAGCATTTTTGGCCTGTCACGCTTCAGTATAAAATAGCATTTTTGGCCTGTCACGCTTCAGTATAAAATAGCATTTTTGGCCTGTCACGCTTCAGTATAAAATAGCATTTTTGATCTGTCACGCTTCAGTATAAAATAGCATTTTTGGCCTGTCACGCTTCAGTATAAAATAGCATTTTTGGCCTGTCACGCTTCAGTATAAAATAGCATTTTTGGCCTGTCACGCTTCAGTATAAAATAGCATTTTTGGTCTGTCACGCTTAAGTATAAAATAGCATTTTGGGCTTGTCACGCTTCAGTATAAAATAGCATTTTTGGCCTGTCACGCTTAAGTATAAAATAGCATTTTTGGTCTGTCACGCTTCAGTATAAAATAGCATTTTTGGCCTGTCACGCTTCAGTATAAAATAGCATTTTTGGTCTGTCACGCTTAAGTATAAAATAGCATTTTGGGCTTGTCACGCTTCAGTATAAAATAGCATTTTTGGCCTGTCACGCTTCAGTATAAAATAGCATTTTTGGTCTGTCACGCTTCAGTATAAAATAGCATTTTTGGCCTGTCACGCTTCAGTATAAAATAGCATTTTTGGCCTGTCACGCTTCAGTATAAAATAGCATTTTTGGCCTGTCACGCTTCAGTATAAAATAGCATTTTTGATCTGTCACGCTTCAGTATAAAATAGCATCTTTGGCCTGTCACGCTTCAGTATAAAATAGCATTTTTGGTCTGTCACGCTTCAGTATAAAATAGCATTTTTGGTCTGTCACGCTTCAGTATAAAATAGCATTTTTGGTCTGTCACGCTTCAATGTAAAGTAGCGTTTTGTTATCGTTAAGCTGTCTCATAAGAATAAACGTTGTTGTCTCAACTATTAAGTCAAGGGTTTTTTGGGGGATGGAGGGATTTATCTCCATCCCACAACGGTAACATGTGACACAAGGTCGGAAAGTGCGATTGAAAAGCCAGCGCCCTAGAAGAAGAGAACTCTGGCCTAAAAAAATGCCTGAGCAACCATGTCGGCAGTCCCTGGTAGGGGCGCCTCGGGCGATTAGCAATAAACTAACACCTTCTCAAAGGGTGAGAAAGCAAAGCTCGGGAGGGTGGACCTTCTAGAACTGTACAGGACAATACCTCACCGCGGCGGAGTCAAGAACCGAAGGCCAAGATGGTACCGGTCTAAGGGGTGGTAGCATCCATCGGAACAGATACTACACTTTGATCTCACCCAAAAGGCCAAGAAAGAAAATTGTATTTATTTATTTATTTATTTATTTAACCGCCTTTTGTTTGTGTTTACCGCCTTTGCTGTCGGTTGGTAAAATCATAGAACAAGCTTTAATCCAATGTTTCTTTTTTTAACTGAAGACTCAGCCGTATTTAGTCGCAGAAACACTTATGTCACAGCAATAGCAATGCAAGCATCTGCACATCGACACGCATGTACACATTGATAAATGCATTCACATAGAATCACACTTATTTGCCCCTCTCTAATGCAATTGCTTCTTTATTTCTTTTCTTTTATTCTATTCATAGTCTTTCTTTTTTCTTCTTTCTCTCTCTTTCAATATTTCTTTATTCTCTCTCTCTCTCTCTCTCTCTCTTTCTCTCTCTCTTTCTTTCTTTCTTTCTCTCTTTCTCTCTCTCTCTCTCTCTTTCTTTCTTTCTTTCTCTCTCCCTTTCTCTCTTTTTCAATATTTCTTTATTCTCTCTCTCTCACACACTCTCTCTCTCTCTCTTTCTCTCTTTTTCAATATTTCTTTATTATTTCTCTCTCTCTTTCTCTCTTTCTTTCTCTCTTTCTTTTTTCTTCTCTTTCTCTCTTTCAATACTTCTTTATTCTCTCTTTCTTTCTTTTTTTTCTTTCTCTTTCTCTCTCTCTCTTTCCATCTCTCTCACTCTCTCTCTCTCTTTCTTTCTTTCTCTTTCTCTCTCTTTCTTATTCTTTCTTTATCTCTTCCTTTCTCTCTCTCTCTCTTTCTCTCTTTCTCTCTCTTTCAATATTTCTTTATTATTTCTCTCTCTCTTTCTTCTTCTTCTTCTTCTTCTTCTCTTTCTCTCTCTCTTTCTTTCTTTTTTTCTTTCTCTTTCTCTCTCTCTTTCCATCTCTCTTTCTCTCTCTCTCTGAAATTCTGCCTCATCTTCTATGTTCAATTCTCCTCTCAACCTAACCCTAACCTTAACCGTCGTTATGTTTTTTATTCGTTGCATTGCATATGCATAAACACACGTGTGCACTGTGCATGCACAAACACTGGTTCTTTTACCAACTTACTTCCAACCAACCTCCCCTCTTCTATTCTTGTTGGACTCTTCTTTTTGGAGCCCTACTCTCTCTCTCTCCCCCCCTCTCTCACCCCCTCCCTCTCTCTCTTTCTTTCTCCCCCCTCTATTGGATCTTACCATCTCTTCTTGTTTCCACCCCGACCCCCTCGCGCCACCTCTGCTTTCCATTCTGTTCGGGGGAGCGTTCCCTCTTTGGTTGGCCAGTCCGAGGGTGAGCAGATATTTCTCTTCCCTAAAAGCCTCTACGTCTCATCTCGCCTTCCTCTCAATATCTTCTCATCAAAAAACCTTAAATCAGCTCGTAACCCTAACCCCCCTCCCCACCACACACACCCCCACACACACAAACATCCTCCACTTCCGGCTCTCTAATCCAGCCGTTAGGTCGGTCGACGCTTGCCCATCCGTTGAAAGATCTTTTCGCTCTCTTTTATTTTATTGTAGGTTTTTTTTTTTGTTGTTGGTTTTTTTAGATGGTGAATGTTTGTTTGTTTGTTTGTTTGTAGAAAGTGATGGCGGTGGGGTGGCTTTCGATGGATCAAAGCGAACGCACCCGAGATGGACGCGCAGCCGTTTCAGCGACGTCGACCAATCAACGATCGGACACTTATCGCCCTTTTTACACTTCTTTTTTTTTTTTTCTATCCCCTTTTGTTATTTTTGTTGTTGTTTTGTTTCGGCGTGTCCTCGTGCGCATGTCCACGCGACCGACGGGCGAAGATCCAATCACAATTTGACGACGAATGAGCCTCACCCCCTTTCCACAATATTTTCCCTTCAGTTTGTTATTCCCTTTTATTTTGGTCTGTCAACAACTCTCGAGGCCCACGTTTTCGAGAAGGGACGAGCCGTGACGGTAGCGTGTGCCCGCTCTCTCCCCGTGCCTCTACGCGTTCCGTTGTTCCTGGCAGCGTTTGTTATTGCGATTCTAAAGAAGAAAAAAACGGAGGAAGGGGAGGAGTCAAGCGCCCCCCCCCCTCCGTTTCTTAGGCAGAATGTCGGAGGGGGGGGGGTGATATCGATATTTACGGAACGGAGGTGGGGGAAAGAGATATCAATATTAATGGCTTCGATAGTGGAGGGAGGATATGGAGGGGGCGATTTATTAAACGGCGAAAAAAAAAGGTTAGACGACGGTGGTTAGTCTACTAACCCAACAACAATAAAACAAAAGAAAAAAACAAAACAAAAACGGATCCATTCTTTAGATGCGTCCATTCAATCTGCGCGTTTAATGCTGAAAATAATATTCCAAACTTAAACGTGACAGAATAAAGAAAATCGCATTAATTTTATATCTATATTTATTAAGTTGAGCCATATTTCAGACTGACAGTGAGATTAAAACGCCAAATTAATTTATTTATCTACCTCCAACAGCGGTAAGATGGGACACAAGGTCGGAAAGTGGGATTTGATAAGTCAGCACCCTAGAGGAAGAGCACTTATGACCTTAAAAAATTGCCTGAGCAGCCCCGTCGGCATTCCCCGTCGGCATTCGTCAGGCGATTAGCAATAAACTTACCCATTCTCAAAGGGTGAGAAGGCAAAGCCTGGGAGGGTGGATCTCCTAGAACTGCACAGGAAAAACCCACGGACCGGCGGAATCAAGCCCCGAAGGACAAGACGACACCGGTCTATAGGGTGTAGTATCCATCGGAACAGATACTACACTTTCTTCCTAGCCAAAGATCAAATTCATATTCACGATAGAATTATAATTGCTTTCTAATCATATGTATGTGATCATGATTAACAAATTTGCATATTGCTTTGCGAAAGGACATCACATTAATTAACTATTCGTTTTATTGTTGTTGTTTTTTAATCAACGATTGTTTTCATTTTAATACAACACATAGTCCTATTTATGTTTTATGGAAATCGCTCCAGACAAGGCATGAAGCCGCTTGATGTAAGGAGCTAAAAAATACCCTTTCAAAGTCAAAAACTAGCCAACGATAAGTATTAGATGGATAGATTTCGATCAAGAAAACAGCAATTATTCCCCCTTTGTCAGAAACATCGTTAATGGAATTTGAGGACTAAAGGACAAAATAAGGAAAGCTAGAGTTACGAGGCTGGCGAAAGTCATCCCGAGTTAGTCACTTTCTACTCTCCTTTTTACGAATATTTTTTTTTATATCGTGGATAGATGGTTTGCATTTTCAGTGCAAAAATTCTTTCCGGTCTTTTCCGGTCTTTTTCGGTCAATTTACTTCTTAAGGTTACGATTCTCGCTTTCCTCAATATTCTGAGGCAACGCCGGAACACGCGTCTCGCTGCTAATGTAATAGCACTCTTGAGTCCAAAAGCTGATGAACCGTTGCTCAAAGCAACAAGATACTACGAGCAGGCTGATTTCGAGTCAATCAGAGATCACATCAGTGACGCCCCATGGATGGAAACCTTCTCACTACCTGCCAACCAGTGTGCAAACGAATTAACTGAATGGGTCAAAGCAGGCATCGAAGCCTATGTCCCCATGCGAAAATTCTTTAGCAAGCCCCACTCTCCCTAATGGTTCACCTCGGAATGTGCAGCTGCTATTTCTAAGAGGCAACAAGCATTCCGTAAATTTGGCCGCCATAAGTCAGCTATATAGACATAAATTTATAGTCAAGAAATAATTGCAAGGCCGTGATAGGCGAAGCGAAGAGAAGGTATAATGAGTTAACAAAAAGACGCATCCAGTCACAGAAACTAGATACTCGCGATTTCTGGAAAATCTAGAATAGTGTAGTGAATAATGGTCAATCAACGATTCCCCCACTATCAAACCACAATGATGTCGTTTGCACGGCCACTGATAAAGGCTGAACTACTTGCCCAGCGTTTCGCTTCTAACTCTACTTTGGACTCAGATAACCACCCCCTCCCTGAGTCAATCCACACCTATTTTCGGAGAGCTTGACCGTGACATTTTAAAATATAAAGATTTATGGAAAAAAA
>OY744538.1:3149486-3151986 GCA_963556195.1 Sepiola atlantica | reverse complement strand
CTTTCCAGCGCAGAGTGCACCAATACTCAGGGGCCGATTGGGAAAGTCTAAGATCTTTCGTTCTGGAAATCCCTCTACATTTCATATTCAAAAATAACCCTAACCCTAACCTCTATCGCCCCCGATTGGTTAACAGCTGCTATCGAGTATGTTTTATACCCTCTAAAATTCCAACACTTTAATGTGACTCCGCCATTGCTCATTGAAATCTATTTTTAAATCGTATCAACTGAAAAGATGCCTCGCAAACTTCCTAATCTACATTAATAATCTTCCTAGTCACGTTCTGAGATCATTTGCTGACATCGACGCAGACGACACAACTGTCTATGGTAGCACATCGAAGAGCACTGGTGAGTATTGCGGTCACATCTGGGTTGGTGCACCATCCACCAGTCTCTCCCAGTTAGACAAGGTCCCCCAAAAAAAGAGTCGCTAATCTAATAGGTCTCTCACTAACCACCAAACTCAAGCCCTTGTCCCATCGCCGCAATGTTGCATCCTTGCGCTTGTTTTACAAGTCCTACAATGGAATGTGCTCCGATGAACTTGCTGCTCTAGTGTCCCCGCGACGTAACTACACTCGACCAACCCGACAATCAGCTAAATCCCATCCATTCACTGTGGAGGTACCCAGATGCTGGAAAGCCTTCTATCTAATAGCTGATTTCCTCAGGCTGTCGGTCTTTGGAACTCCCTCCCTGCTCCCTATTTCCCCGACTGTAATGACATGCAGAAATTTAAAACTAATCTTAACAGACACCTCGCTGCACAGCTCCCAATTTAGGATAACCCCAAAACTTTCACCCTAATTCTCAGTAGCTCGTTACGTCTACAGTTGCAACTTGCCTTGTATGAGGTGAACTAAGTTTTTTTTTAAATTTAAAAATTAAAAAAAGCCCTCGATATTTGCTTTGGAGCACGTGGTGCAATGGGGGCGTGGCTTGTTATTTTCAACACTTCTAAAACAAAACTTCTCTCCTTCCATCGCCAACGCTTAGGTCCGTATTTTGCCCAGTCGAAATGAATGACCCTCTCCTTGAGGAAGCTCTTTACTTTGGTAAGCTCCTATGACTGACTTTTACTCCAAACCTAAAATGGGAGGTTTACATCCGATCTGCTGTAGGATCAGTGGAAAAGTTGTTGGCTCATTCGAACACCCCAGAAAGTCCCTGAGTGCTGGTTCAGTCCTCTACATCTGTATAAGAGTCAGATCCTCCCCAAGAGGGAGGTACTGCTGCCACATCTGGGGAGGTGCTGCTCAGGACACTATTCGTTGCCGTCACAGGATTCAAAATCGACTTCCAAATCTAGTGAGGGATAATCTCTCCCGTTCATTACAACCCCTTTTTTCTACAGAAGAGAAGTTGCTAGTCTCTCTCTACTCTACAGCTATTTCCATGTAAGATGCTCAACTGAGCTCAAATCTCTAGTCCCTCTTTTTAAGACATTCAAAACATTAACTCGTCTTTCTAACACAACGAAGAATAACTCTCCTTTCTTCCTTAGTGTACCGAGCGTCAGGCGAAATGTCAGTACTGGTTCGTCTTTTTCCATAGTCCGTTTTTCACAACTTTTTACTGACCATTCTTTTTTTTTTGTCGGTGTCCACTTACCTATCAGGCTGCTAGAGAATTCCGGAGTCTTTGGAAAAAATTTCAAATATTTTACATTTTAGGGGGGGGTCAGTTTCCAATGTAAATTCAATGTAGACTGATCCCCCCCCCCCTCTTTTAATTGTCCCGTAAGAACAAACAACACATGCAACATGGTCAAAACTGATCCCCCCTCAAATATTTGAAAAATATTCCCCAAACCCTGGAATTCTCTCGCTACATGATAGGTAATTGTAAACAGAAGAATTTTAACAATTTGAGATGGTCAAAAAGAGGGGGATCAGTCTACGTTGAATTTACATTGGAAACTGATCCCCCGGCTTAAAATCTAAATTTTTTGAATTTTTTTTCCAAAAACCCCGGAATTCTCTATCGACATGATAGGTCATTGTACACCGAAAAATATTTTTTTTTTTAATTGAGATGGTCAAAAAAAATTTACATTGGAAACTGATCCCCTCCTAAAATGTAAAATATTTCAATATTTCCAAAGCCCCGGAATTCTCTAGCAGCCTGATAGGTAAGTGTACACCGGAAAAAGAAAAAAAATGGTCAGTAAAAAGTTGTGAAAAACGGACTATGGCAAAAGACGAACCAGTACCGAAATTTCCACGAACAAAGCTTTTTTGACAAGGCTTCCTGTCTTTGGAACACATTGCCACGTGACTGCTTCCCCGTAGACTACAACTTGGCCGTCTTCAAAGCCAATGTCAACAGATCCCTATCTAGAATCGTCTCCACAAATATTCTAACTTAGTCCTGGCAATCATTCTATCTCATTAACCCTTATCCTCGAGTGGCTTTTAGCCTTGATAAGTGATGACTTCTTTTTACTAAAAAAAAGTCAACATACCATTTCTTAACCGCGGTTTCCGACGGAGCAG
>OY744538.1:3141986-3146986 GCA_963556195.1 Sepiola atlantica | reverse complement strand
TTAGATAGATAGATAGATAGATAGATAGATAGATAGATAGATAGATAGATAGTTACTAATTTAGATAGATACTAAGTTGGATAGATAGATAGTAATTTAGATAGTTACTAAAGTTAGATAGATAGAGACTGGCTGTCTAGATAGATAGATAGATAGATAGATAGATAGATAGATAGATTGGAATAGATAGATAGATAGATAGATAGATAGATAGATAGATAGATAGATAGATAGATAGATAGATAGATTGGAATAGATAGATAGTTAGATAGATTGGAATAGATAGATAGATAGATAGATAGATTGGAATAGATAGATAGATAGATTGATTGGAATAGATAGATAGATAGATAGATAGATAGATACTAATTTAGATAGTTACTAAAGTTAGATAGATAGATGCTAAGTTAGATAGATAGATAGATAGATAGATAGATAGATAGATACTAATTTAGATAGATACTAAGTTGGATAGATAGATAGATAGATAGATAGTAATTTAGATAGTTACTAAAGTTAGATAGATAGAGACTGGCTGTCTAGATAGATAGATAGATAGATAGATAGATAGATAGATAGATAGATAGATAGATAGATAGATTGGAATAGATAGATAGATAGATAGATAGATTGGAATAGATAGATAGATTGATTGGAATAGATAGATAGATTGATTGGAATAGATAGATAGATTGATTGGAATAGATAGATAGATAGATAGATAGATACTAATTTAGATAGATACTAAGTAAGATAGATAGATAGATAGTAATTTAGATAGTTACTAAAGTTAGATAGATAGATGCTAAGTTAGATAGATAGATAGATGGATATTTAGATAGTTACTAAAGTTAGATAGATAGATAGATGCTAAGTTAGATAGATAGATAGATAGATAGATAGATAAGTAAGTAGATAGATAGATAGATAGATAGATAGATAGATAGATAGATAGATAGATAGGGATGGGGAAAGAGGGCAGAGAGCAACCAATGAGGGGCTGAAAGGCATAAAGATATATGAAGAATAGAAAAAAAAAGATACAAAGAGACAGAGACAGAGGGGGAGTGGTAGGAGAGCTTGAGAGAGGGGAGGGGGATACAATGATAAAATTCGATAATAGTTTCGAATAGTCATTTCAAACTGAACGAAGCGACTTGACTTTCGAAACTGGGGTTCACACAAAACGCACTGACTTTGCTGAGACCTTTGTTTTAAGTACTTTTTTGTCCATTGAAAATCTTTCTTCGGTGAAAACTTTTTATCTCTTTGTCGTATAACAATGTCTGTTCTTTAATGATAAACATTATACTATTTTTGTTTGTCCGTTTTATTATTATTATTATTATTATTATTATTATTATTATTATTATTATTATTATTATTATTATTATTATTATTATTATTGATGATGATGATCATGATGATGATGATGATTGATGATGATCATGATGACGTGGTAATTAGTCCAGCATTGAATTAGTAGTCAAGGGTCGAATAGTTAGATGCTAGTGTCACACGAAGCGTCTTATTATTTCAAAAGGAAAAAGTCTTTTAAAAAGGACGCCGAATCCTAGGAGACGCCATTTTCATTCCTCAATTGATTCACCCCTTAAAAATGGTTCGAAGATCCGATTTTTGTTTTTAACTTTATTTAAATCGAATTTCTATTGACCCCTTTTTTATATTGTGTTTGTGTCTTCATTCGCAATGTACATCGGAAGTGGACGTGCTGGTCACCGACGTCCGTCTCTTTGTGTTGTCTACAGCGCGGCGTTCTCGCTCTCCTTTGAACCGGACTCTATTCAGGACTCGTACAATTAGACAATGGACACAACTGCCGCCATACTCATGGGGAGAGTGGGGAGAGAAAAGGGCAGATCAGTCACTCTGCAGAGCTCGTGAAACCGCAATGTTTGAGATTTTAATTTTTCACTACCGGGTCACAATATTTCGCCCCTTACCTTTTTTATGCATTCTTTTTTTTTTAATTTCATCTTCAGAAAAACTAAAGTAAAAACAAAAACAGCATAAGAAAAAACTATTCCATTCGGCACGACAACCAGAGTTGCTATGATTATAATAAGTTTTTATTATAAGTTGCTATGATTATAATAAGTTTTTATTCTAAGTTGGTATGATTATAATAAGTTTTTATTATAAGTTGCTATGATTATAATAAGTTTTTATTATAAGTTGCTATGATTATAATAAGTTTTTATTATAAGTTGCTATGATTATAATAAGTCTTTATTATAAGTTGCTATGATTATAATAAGTTTTTATTATAAGTTGGTATGATTATAATAAGTTTTTATTATAAGTTGGTATGATTATAATAAGTTTTTATTATAAGTTGCTATGATTATAATAAGTTTTTATTATAAGTTGCTATGATTATAATAAGTTTTTTATTATAAGTTGCTATGATTATAATAAGTTTTTATTATAAGTTGGTATGATTATAATAAGTTTTTTATTATAAGTTGCTATGATTATAATAAGTTTTTTATTATAAGTTGCTATGATTATAATAAGTTTTTATTATAAGTTGCTATGATTATAATAAGTTTTTATTATAAGTAGCTATGATTATAATACCCAACCAACAAAAGGTCCGACGAATATGGTACGAGTCAACCACTAGAACGTTCATTTGAATCACATAAGTTTGATAAAATTAATTCCTAAGGAAACCCTAAGTCGCACGTTAATTAAAAACTACCACTCATAGTACATTACTACTACGATTACTACTACTACTACTACGACTATTACTACTCCTACTGCTACTTCATGTGTCCCGATTCCGATACCCCAAAAAGTTCTGATTTTTCCGATTTCCGATACCCCAAAAAGTTCTGATTTTTTCGATTCCCGATTCCGATACTCCAAAAAGTTTCGATATTTTCGATTCCCGATTCCGATACTTCAAAAAGTTTCGATTTTTTCTAATTCCCGATTCCGATACCCCAAAAAGTTCCGCTATTTCTAATTTCTGATTCCGATACCCCCATAATCTCTAATTTTTTCTGATTCCCGATTCCGATGCCCCAAAAGTTCCCATTTTTCTGATCCAGATTCCGATACCCCAAAAAGTTCCTATTTTTCTGATTCCCGATTCCGATACCCCAAAAAGTTCCCATTTTTCTGATTCCCGATTCCGATACCCCAAAAAGTTCCCATTTTTCTGATTTCCGATTCCGATACACCAAAAAGTTCCTATTTTTCTGATTTCCGATTCCGATACCCCAAAAAGTTCCCATTTTTCTGATTCCCGATTCCGATACCCCAAAAAGTTCCTATTTTTCTGATTTCCGATTCCGATACCCCAAAAAGTCCCATTTTTCTGATTTCCGATTCCGATACCCCCAAAAGTTCCTATTTTTCTGATTTCCGAATCCGATACCCCAAAAAGTTCCTATTTTTCTGATTTCCGATTCCGATACCCCAAAAAGTTCCCATTTTTCTGATTCCCGATTCCGAAACATTATTTACTTCCATTAGACATTTCTCATTTAGACATTTCTCATTTAGACATTTCTACTCAATGTTACAGTTCACACAATTAAAGTTCGAGAAGAACTCATGGTGTAACCTGATAATTTGCAATTATATGAATTTGTAAATCTCTTATTGGTAAAATCTCAATATAATCGCCTAAATGCTTTCGCCAAACAAATCATTTTTACTTAAAACAATGTTACAGTTATAATATTACAAACAGTCAGTTGTAGCAATTAGAATCGTACACCAAAACGCATTCCTATTTGTTAAAAGCAAGATGGTCGATATAAACAAATCCAGAAAAACGCTAAGGGCGATAACTAAGTCCATAATTTGCAACAAGGGAGATCACTCCTACCCTCGGCCATACAATTTTAAAAAAAAAGCATTTAAAAAATGAAAAATATAAAAACGTTTGTATTTGTTTTGGTTTAGTTTAGCTACGGATAATCGCGACTTTAAATGGTTACATCTCTCTGTGCCCGACAAAAAGGTTTCATTATTTTTTATGTAATTCCACAGACAAACGTCCTGAGTCGACATGAAGTCAATGGTTACATGTCTCCTTTCTAGCGTCCATTTACTTGTTTGTTTGTTTTTTTTTTGCTTTTTGGTTTTTTTTTAATGATATTTCACCCCAAACAAGGCAGGACGCCACTGTAGACGTAAGGATCTACTGAGAATTTACAGTTAAAAATGTTAAAAATGTTTAAAATTTTCGAATTCAGACCCAGATAGCATTTAAGCTGACAAACAAGACTTTGCTTCTGATGTGCCAATTTTTATTTGTTATTGTTGTACCATGTTATTGACAATATATCTTAGTTACAATTTATTTTTAAAATGATTTAGACATCCAATACGACTTCTAATAAGAAACATGTTTTATATAATCACCTAAAGATAACAATCAAGCAGGGGAGGGGGGAATAACTCATTTTAAATTGAAGAATATAATAGGAGTTGTCTACCTTAAGTTTTTAAAAAATGCGCAAACAAATAAAAATTTAAAACTAAAATTACTACACTATATCTCGGACAACGCCGGGTTGGTAAAAAATAAAGCAAACAAAAGTTAAATTTAAAAAATTGTTGAATATAATAGGAGTTGTCTACCTTAAGTTTAAAAAATGCGCAACGCTTGGTTGGTAAAACAAGCAAAATATAAATAAATAAAAAATTTGTTGAAAGAAAAATTTTGTTAGATGGTTAGGGTTAGGGTTAGTGTTAGGTTAGAGTTAGGATTGGGGTTAATATTAGGGTTAGGGTTGAGGTTAGGGTTAGTGTTGGGGTTAGGGTTAGGGTTAGGGTTGGGGTTAGGGTTAGGGTTAGGGTTAGGATTGGGGTTAGGGTTGGGGTTAATGTTAGGATTAGGGTTGAGGTTAGGGTTGGGGTTAGGGTTGGGGTTAGGGTTAGAGTTAGATTTGGGGTTAGGGTTGGGGTGAATGTTAGGGTTGAGGTTAGGGTTAGGGTTGGGTTAGGGTTAGAGTTAG
>OY744538.1:3129486-3136986 GCA_963556195.1 Sepiola atlantica | reverse complement strand
CTTTTTATCGTTCTTCCGCCCACTTTACATTTCGGCATTTTACGTGTACAATAAAACTTGCCATACTCGCAGGCATCACCTTCTCCTTTTATGGGGTGATGCTCCCAGGTATTACCTCCTCTATCTTGGAGGGGGTATTTCCGACCAAGCATAACCACATCCTTTCTTTTGGTGTGTGTGTTGGGGGGGGGGGTACTCCGACGCTTTACCTTCTCCTTTGGGGGTTTGTGTAGTATATTTTCATTCCTCATAATACATTCCTCCCGGGCATTACCGTCTCTCTTTCTTTTTTTTTTGGGGGGGGGGGGGGGCAGTATAATATATGTTTGTTCTTCACAATATCATTTAGTATAATTTCTAACTTTTTGTTAAAGGAATTCATTTATTTTTTTAGGTTTATGATTGGATATTTTTCCTCTACGAATAATTTAAAGTTTCTCGTGTTTTTTAAAAATTATTTTCTGTTCTAATTCAATCCATATTGCCACTGAGACGTAAGGGGACACTGTGAATTTTGAGAAAAATTTATAGCGGCCATCTTAATCCGACGTAGTGTGAATTAGAACTCACAATTATAGGGGGTATTCTTAGTGAACAGTTATGCAGCGAGATATTTGTTAGCATTACATTTAAATTTCTACATGTTAGTACAGTCAGGGAAACAGGGAGCAGATAGGAGTTCCAGAGTCTGGCAGCACGAGGAAAGAAGCTATTGGAGTAGAGAGCTCTCCGGCATCTGATAACCTCTACAGTGAATGGATGGGATTTAGCTGATGGCCGGGTTAATCGAGTGTATTTACGTCGCTGGGGCAACAGAGCAGCAAGTTCATTGGAGCACATTCCATTGAAGTACTTGTACACCAAGCACAAGGATGCAACATTGCAGCAATAGGACAGGGGCTGGGGCTTGGTGGATAGTGAGGGACCTATTAGATTAGCCACTCTTTTTTGGACCTTGTCTAAGAGAGAGAGCCAGATGTAACAACAATATTCTATGCATTCGGCGGGTTGTGGCCTTGTAGAAATATAGGATACTGTCAGGTGTAAGAATTTTTCTAGCACGGTAGAAGGATCCCACTTTTCTTTGCAGCAGCCTTGGCAATGTCTTCGATGTATATTTTCCAATTCATATTACCTGTGAATGTTAGGCAGATGAGTTTGAACGTTGGACTCTCGGGTAGGGTGTTATTAGCCATGGCAATCGATGGTTGAAAAGGTTTCTGGTAATTCAATCCAGTTAAAAAAAAAAGATTTTACAGATTCGTCAAATTGAAACATTTGAGTGGTGCCATTTTGAGTGGTGCCATTTTGAGTGGTGCCATTTTGAGTGGTGCCATCTTCCAGTGATTACCATGATGCTTTCTTGAATTAACTTTCAAGTTCGGTAATTTGTAGTTTGAATACTTTGCAAGTCATCGTGCAACTCAGTTGCCATAGTGACACTAATTCTTCATCACACATACCTCGGGAGGATTGTAACTGTTTCTGTAACTCTCGGACGTATTTGTCATCATCAGTGACGGCAGTCAGGACAAAAGAATGATGCATCACCATCACGTGTTTATCAATGTTGCACTTAAATTCTGTTTTAAAGGAATGGGGCAACTGGTCCCCTATTTTAAAACTCGGCATGCCCCAATATTCTTCATCTCTATTAGGGTGTTTGATCACTCATGGGGGATGAACCCCGCCTTGGTTTCCGTCCATCTTATTGGTGACTGTCATTCAGTTTTTTTGCCATATTCGCCACGCTAGTCACTGCGGGTTGGCGACGATATTTGCCCATAGTTAGGTGGCCACAAAGCACCTTGTATTCCCAAATGGTCACCCATCTAGTTCTGACCAGGTTCAACGCCGCTTAACTTCGATGATCTGACTGGAACCGGTGTGTCAATGTGATTATCCATATGTAATTTCTTATATATATATATATATATATATATATATATATATATATATATATATATATATATATATATATATACAGAGAGAGAGAGAGAGAGGGAGAGGGGGGAATGGTAGTTTGCTTGAAGCATTGCTGAGAATAGCAGTAGTATGCTTTTAAAAGGCTGTGGGCAATGCAAATTCCGGGTAAGATGTAAGCTGGAAGGAACAAAAATAATAAATCGAATACGAAATGTGACTTACTATTTATTTTTTCTTAAAATCTTACATAACAGCAAGTGTGGTGTTAGCTGTTTGTGTGATGTCCGGATGATTATAAAAAGAGCTCAATGTGTCTACAAAGCAATATTAGTAAGTTTTAATTAAAAAAACTCAGACCACCATGTTAGTTAATAGTTGTAATAGTTTATTTAAGCTTACGGGTCTGATTTTCAAACTCGCTATATGGAAGTGGCGTGATCTAATGCTTAGAAATCTGGACTGTGGACTCTGAGGGCCAAGTTCGAAGATATTGCATAATTCGCATTAATACCCTTGAGGGAAAATATGTATCTATAATAGTAGAATAGACTAAACTCTCAAGCCTTGGTTGTGCAACTAATCAAGAAGAAGGAAAAACTCTGACAAATTGTGAGTCTTTTTCTGATAATCAAAACATGCGTCTTGGACTTGTCTTTGCAACTGGACTTAAGTAATGTCTATTGAGGAGAGTTGGAGTTAGTGACTATAGACTCTTTACACAGACACCCTTACAAAGGGTATCCATTGTCTCTAACCCTAACCCTTACCCTAACCCTAACCTTTACAAAGGGTATCCATTGTCTCTAACCTTATCCCTAACCCTTACAAAGGGTATCCATTGTCTCTAACTCTAACCTTAACCCCTAAACCCTAACCCTTACAAAGGGTATCCATTGTCTCTAATCCTAACCCTAACCCTTACAAAGGGTATCCATTGTCTCTAATCCTAACCCTAACCCTTACAAAGGGTATCCATTGTCTCTAACCCTAAGCCTAACATTTACAAAGGGTATCCATTGTCTCTAACCTTATCCCTAACCCTTACAAAGGGTATCCATTGTCTCTAACTCTAACCTTAACCCCTAAACCCTACCCCTTACAAAGGATATCCATTGTCTCTAATCCTAACCATAACCCTTACAAAGGGTATCCATTGTCTCTAATCCTAACCCTAACCCTTACAAAGGGTATCCATTGTCTCTAATCCTAACCCTAACCCTTACAAAGGGTATCCATTGTCTCTAATCCTAACCCTAACCCTTACAAAGGGTATCCATTGTCTCTAATCCTAACCCTAACCCTTACAAAGGGTATCCATTGTCTCTAACCCTAAGCCTAACATTTACAAAGGGTATCCATTGTCTCTAACCTTATCCCTAACCCTTACAAAGGGTATCCATTGTCTCTAACCTTATCCCTAACCCTTACAAAGGGTATCCATTGTCTCTAACTCTAACCTTAACCCCTAAACCCTACCCCTTACAAAGGATATCTATTGTCTCTAATCCTAACCCTAACCCTTACAAAGGGTATCCATTGTCTCTAATCCTAACCCTAACCCTTACAAAGGGTATCCATTGTCTCTAATCCTAACCCTAACCCTTACAAAGGGTATCCATTGTCTCTAACCCTAAGCCTAACATTTACAAAGGGTATCCATTGTCTCTAACCCTAAGCCTAACATTTACAAAGGGTATCCATTGTCTCTAACCTTATCCCTAACCCTTACAAAGGGTATCCATTGTCTCTAACCTTATCCCTAACCCTTACAAAGGGTATCCATTGTCTCTAACTCTAACCTTAACCCCTAAACCCTACCCCTTACAAAGGATATCCATTGTCTCTAATCCTAACCCTAACCCTTACAAAGGGTATCCATTGTCTCTAATCCTAACCCTAACCCTTACAAAGGGTATCCATTGTCTCTAATCCTAACCCTAACCCTTACAAAGGGTATCCATTGTCTCTAACCCTAAGCCTAACATTTACAAAGGGTATCCATTGTCTCTAACCCTAAGCCTAACATTTACAAAGGGTATCCATTATCTCTAACCTTTCTCTAACCCTTACAAAGGGTATCCATTGTCTCTAACCTTATCCCTAACCCTTACAAAGGGTATCCATTGTCTCTAACTCTAACCTTAACCCCTAAACCCTACCCCTTACAAAGGATATCCATTGTCTCTAATCCTAACCCTAACCCTTACAAAGGGTATCCATTGTCTCTAATCCTAACCCTAACCCTTACAAAGGGTATCCATTGTCTCTAATCCTAACCCTAACCCTTACAAAGGGTATCCATTGTCTCTAATCCTAACCCTAACCCTTACAAAGGGTATCCATTGTCTCTAACCCTAAGCCTAACATTTACAAAGGGTATCCATTGTCTCTAACCTTATCCCTAACCCTTACAAAGGGTATCCATTGTCTCTAACTCTAACCTTAACCCCTAAACCCTACCCCTTACAAAGGATATCCATTGTCTCTAATCCTAACCCTAACCCTTACAAAGGGTATCCATTGTCTCTAATCCTAACCCTAACCCTTACAAAGGGTATCCATTGTCTCTAATCCTAACCCTAACCCTTACAAAGGGTATCCATTGTCTCTAACCCTAAGCCTAACATTTACAAAGGGTATCCATTGTCTCTAACCTTATCCCTAACCCTTACAAAGGGTATCCATTGTCTCTAACTCTAACCTTAACCCCTAAACCCTACCCCTTACAAAGGATATCCATTGTCTCTAATCCTAACCCTAACCCTTACAAAGGGTATCCATTGTCTCTAATCCTAACCCTAACCCTTACAAAGGGTATCCATTGTCTCTAATCCTAACCCTAACCCTTACAAAGGGTATCCATTGTCTCTAATCCTAACCCTAACCCTTACAAAGGGTATCCATTGTCTCTAATCCTAACCCTAACCCTTACAAAGGGTATCCATTGTCTCTAATCCTAACCCTAACCCTTACAAAGGGTATCCATTGTCTCTAATCTTAACCCTAACCCTTACAAAGGGTATCCATTGTCTCTAATCCTAACCCTAACTTTTACAAAGGGTATCCATTGTCTCCTACCCTAAGCCTAACCTTAACCCCTAAACCCTAACTCTAACCTTAACCCTTACAAAGGGTATCCATTGTCTCTCGAAACTAAAAAGAGGGGGGGGGGATTGATAAAGTTATGATCCTAATATGATCGTGATGGTTGTGGGTGTGCGTGGAACTTTGCTCTTGTGTACGGAATGTACTGTGTACACAGATAAATTGTGGAATACACAAATAAAATTGAACACACTTGAGAAATGGAATGGAAAGTCGTGAAAGAAGAAGACGAAGAAGATGGGGCCAATCTGGGGGGTAAAACAACGTGGGGGGGCGCGCCTGGGGTGGGGGGAAGCGAAAGAAATTAAGGAATAAGTCATAAAGAAGTCGTAAATAAGAAGAAAAAACACTTAGACAACTTAGTGATCTTTAAATCTACCGACATTTCGTGCCGGTTGGTCCCACGATCTTGCGGGGGAGGATGCTCCCCTCTACTACCAATAACCCCTTCTGCCCCCCCCCTGCTCCCCGTACACCCACACACATAACGTTAGACATATCTTTAGAGATTATCACTTAGACACACATACATACATACATACATACATACATACATACATACATACATACATACATACATACATACATAAATAAGAAAGTGTAGTATCTGTTCCGATGGATACTGCAACCTATAGACCGGTATCGTCTTGTCCTTCAGGCATGATTCCGCTGGTCTGTGGGTTTGTCCTGTGCAGTTCTAGGAGGTCCACCTTCCCAGGCTTTGCCTCCCTTCGTTGGGAAGGAGTAAGTTTATTGCTTACTGCCTGAGGCGCCCCTACCGGGGAATGCCGACGGGGCTGCTCAGGCAATTTTTAATGGCCAGAGTGCTCACTTTCTCGGGCGCTGGCTTTTCAAGTCCCACTTTCCCGACCCGACTGTGGGTCATATCTTACCTTGTGGGAGTAAGATAAAACTGGCCTTGTGCCTAACCTCCTGGAGAGGAGGTAAATAAACATGCAAGAGTAATCTAATAATACGCATATGAAGACTAAGAAGATTGTATTGCGTCAATAGTGAAGAAACACAGGGTATATTTTAAAGCTAGCTCTGGAAATGCAGACTTTTATTTGGGTTCGAAGATCAACCACTGGTTCCGGCGGGAGGTCCGTACTTGCTATTTTGAGTTCTAGTAGTCACACGATCACCAGGATGACAGTTCGAATTAAAAGACAACCTGCACAGATGCATTATAGCGAACATGGTCCATTCTTCTCACCAGGCAGGTGATGAATGTATAAGTACACGATACGTGCCCCGCGACATGTGTTATATAGTGGAAGGCTATTTTGCTCTACCTAGGCTTGAAAGTATAGTCTACGCTACTATTTCATCCGTAACTAGAGACCATTACGCATATAAAGACACATACTCGCATACATGCACACACACACACTCATACGCACGTGTATAAGAATAACACACACGCATGCACACACGCACGCACACACGCACGCACACACGCATGCATGGTAATTTTATTTATAAATTATGCATGCTAGATTAACGAAAATGTATTTTAAGTATAATTTCCTTTGCAGACCATAGGACATTCTATTTCAAACCGATGTCTGACAGACCAACGAACCTCCTATTTAAAACAAAAGTTTGACAAACTAAAATATTCCACATTTTCAGGGGTTTTATTTTTAATTTTAATTCGTCTAATTAGCCATAAATTGCAAGTAGCTGACAAAGCCATCTTTTAGGAGGTTTAGGTTTAAGTCTACCATTATCACCCTCTCTCAGCGTATGTGGTTTACCCCCTCCACCTCTTGTTTTATATGATGCATAATTCTCCCCCTCTCTTTACGTCTACCTCTGTTAATTTATGATAAGATTATCAATGTCTCCTCCTCTTCATCCCCCCTATTTCTCCCCCCTCTCTCTCTCTCTCTCTATATATATATATATATATATATATATATATATTTATATATATTTACAAAGACAGACAACGAGAAAAGTTTAGTACTACTAAAGAGAGAGAGCGAGAAAGAGAGAGAGAGAAAGAGAGAGAGAAAGAGAGAGAGAGAAAGAGAAAGAGAGAGAGAGACAGACAGACAGACAGACAGACAGACAGACAGACAGACAGACAGAAAGAGAGAGAGAAAGGGACTAATTTTGGATTTTGTTTATAATTTTTTTTAATTTAACTGGTTTTGCAAACTCACTTTAAAAAAAAATGGAAATCGCTCCAGACAAGGCATGAAGCCACTTGATGTAAAAAGCTAAAAAAATACCACTTCAAAGTCAAAACTAGCCAACGATAAGTGTTAGATGGATAGATTCTGACCCAGACATTTTTTTTCAAACAAACCAAAAAGTAATTTCAAAACACCTGAGTCAATCCAGCCGCAATTGTAGACGGTTTTTCAGAGTCACAACCAACCGACATTTTACTGAAGTTTGGCCGTGAAGATTTGTTTGCATATCAAAGGTTATTGAAGAAAAACCTAATCGTGACAGACA
>OY744538.1:3094486-3124486 GCA_963556195.1 Sepiola atlantica | reverse complement strand
TTAAATTTTGGCTTTTCTATTGCCAACTTATCTATCTGTATAATTCCTCTGATGATAAGATCTCGATCTTTGAAAAGCCTTGGCTTAAGGAAAGATAATTTTATTACAGAATATACCTTGCATTGAACAATCGAAGTTTGATATAAATTTGGACATTCGTGCATGTTTTTCACTCTTTTTATAATTGCTCTATCTCGTATATGTAGCTTTTACCATTTCACTATAGGTTCTTTCTACTAAAACTTTACTTTCAGTTTCATATATATATATATATATATATATATATATATATATATATATATATATATATATATATATATATATATTAAGAACAATCGGGGAAATATTCTACGGACTGTCACCTGAAACCAGAAGAATAGCTCGACGGTTTTAGAACCTCACAAAGTAGATTTACAAACGAGAAAGTATATATATATATATATATATATATATATATATATATATATATATATATATATATATATATATATATATAAGGAAATGGTAGTTTGCTTGAAGCATTGCTGGAAAACAAGTAAGTATGAAGGTGAGAATTCCGAGGCACGAGCAATGTAATGTTGAAAACCGGAAAGTGGAATATGGGACGAACATAAATAAATGACAGGAGACGGTATAAGTGCATAAATCTCAAATCAATTTGTTTATATTTCAAATAAACTTTAAGACAGTAAATTGGGGGAATAACTGCTAAATATTAACGGTCCGGAATTGAATCAAAAACAGCGGCGCCTATTTTGGTTCTTTTAAACATACAAAGCGATTCAATTTCCGTTTCTTTCTTTTTGAAAAAGAGAGGTTATAACTCTCGAAATCATCAATGTTTTTTCTAGACATCTTTTGCATGATCGACCCTCTTCTTACGTCTACATTTTATAACTTTTTAAAAAATATTTCAAATTATGACTTTTGGTTTATTCGGCGCCAACTTATCTATCTATTTAAATTCCTCTGATGATAAGTCTGAAAAGTCTGGCTTAAGGAAAGGAAAAAATATATTTTATTGAATATACCTTGTCTTGAACAACTGAAGATGACATAGATCTGTCATTCTTACATTTTTTTATTTTTTTTATTATTATATTTGCTCTATATTGAGCTTCACTCATTTTACGATAGCTTCCAATTTTAAAAGTGTACATTCTACTTTTAGTTTCATACCTATATATATATATATATATATATATATATATATATATATATATATATATATATGTATATATATATGTATATATATATATAAATATATATATGTATATATATATATATATATATATATATATATATATATATATATAAATGTATGAAACTAAAAGTAAAATGTATATATATATATCCCGAAACAGTTTTTCATGGTAAACAACTGATGATCCCTTAAATAATGTTAGAAGATAACTAATATGATAACTGAAAAAGTTAAATTTACTTACATGAGTGAGTTTCCACTGAACGACTTAGGACTTAAGATTTTTTTTTTTAATATAGTTTTAATGGTTGAGAAACTTCCAAGACTATATATATATATATATATATATATATATATATAGAGAGAGAGAGAGAGAGAGAGAGAGAGGATAGTAATTTATGGAAATATTTATGAATATATATATAAATATATTTAATATAAGTGTTACTACAGTAACTAAATGTTCAAATATATATATATATATATATATATATATATATATATATATATATATATCTTATATATATATATACAATATATATATTATATATTATATATATATATCTTATATATATATACAATATATATATTATATATATTATATATATATAAGATATATATATAAGATATATATATATATATATCTTATATATATATATATATATATATCTTATATATATCTTATATATATATATCTTATATATATATATATATCTTATATATATATATTATATATATATATTTTATATATATATATATATATATATATATATATATATATCTTATATATATATATCTTATATATATATATATATATATATATATATATGTATATATCTTATATATATATATATATATATATATATATATATATATATATATATATATATATATATATTTAAAATTAAGTTCGGATTGTAAACCAACAAATAGTCGACAATCATAGGTCGTAAAATTAAAAGTGCTCAATATGGAAGCAACAGAGCCGAATGATAATGCTCCCCGAGGGCTCGTTAATCATAGATCCTTATGCCAAATCTGGTGGAATTTTACCCAATAGCTTTGGAGCCTATAAGTATTGTTATTACGATCTTTATTCTTTGTATCATTATCAGTAGTAGTAGTAGTCGTAGTAGTAATAGTAGTAGTAGAAGTACTACATCATTTTATGCCATGCCCATAACACAATATTACTTTTTTATTCTTTTGTTTTTAATTTTATGAAATTCAATTTGTGGGGTGGCATGAGGGATGTCCGCAGCATTAATTGTGTCTGCGAGGCTGTAAATTAATTGAAATAGATTTCGGTAAGTTCATCATCTTTAGCCCCTACGAGTCACACTCGGCGTCTCCCTGGAATCAATGAGGCCCATTGTTTACTTTTGCTCTGGGTCATAGGCAACTTATTAATATTCTGTTTCTTATATTTTTTTATCATTTTCAAGTTATGAAATAAAATTAAGTAAAACGTTGTATTTTCCTTTTCATGGATGTCAAGCGCGAACGGAGACCCCACGATAATGTTGTGCGCCCTTTGATCAAAATTGAATATACATATCACAGTACCCTGGGTAATCTTGTTTCGGGGTGGGGTACTAAAACTTTATATCGTTCGCGTATCTACTTAGATCAAATGAAAAAATGTCGAGGATGCACTGAATTATATGAATCATCTCAAAATGGTTTGCCTGCCACAGTTAACATTTTGATGGGTGGCAACTGAAAAGTAACCCCAACCCTAATCCTAACTTGAACTCAAAACCCTTAACCCTTAACCCTAAACCCAAAACCCTAACCCATACCCTACACCCTAACTCATACCATTAACCCTAACCCTAAACCCGAATCCTAACCGGTAACCCTAACCCTTAACCCTTAACCCGAACTCCTACCCTAACCTTAGCCCTAACACTAAACCCGAACCCGACACATAAACCCTAACCCTAAACGTAAACTCTACCCCTGAACTCTAAACCCTAACCCTAAACCTAACCCTGAACCCTTACCCTGAACCCTAACCCTGAACCTTGAACCCTGAACCCTAACCGTAAACCTAACCCTAAACCCTAACCCTGAACTGTAAACCCTAACCGTAAATCATAACCCTAACCCTAACCCCTAACCCTAACCCATACACCCTAACCCCTTACCTTAAACCCTAACCCAACCCTTAACCCTAAACCCTAAACCCTAACTCAACCCTTAACCCTAAACCCTAAACCCTAAACCCTAAACCCTAAACCCTAACCCTAACTCTAAACCCTAACCTTAAACCCTAAACCTAACCTTAACCCTAACCCTAACTCTAAACCTAACGTAACGACCTTCCAATCTCAATTCAACTAAATATAAAGAACGGTTACAATCAAACTTCCAAAACGGTAATCGATAATTGGACTTGTTTGACTTGTCGATATTAACCAACCGTCGTACACAGGTAGGTTGAGAAACAAGCTCGGGTTCGCGTGGGAGACGCGCCGTCTTTCGACCGTCAGGGTTATTGTTTAAATGCATACAATCTACCTCCATCTTGGAGAGGCGTCAGAAGAGACGGGAGGCATATATTGGAACAAATACTACACTTTGATCTAAGCCGATTTTGCAGACAGTTGGCACTGATTTGGGGGCACTTTTGTCCAAATCCAAAGTGCCCCTTTTCGTATAATAAAATCTGACCTTGTTTCTAACTTTGCCTTCGTGTGGGGGGGGGGGGGGCTAGTAAATACGGACTATACACGAGTATTTGTGTCTCTGTCGAATTTGAAGGAGAGAGAAAGAGGGGGCGAAAGAGTGAATGTGAAAGAGTTTGAGAGAGAACGGGTATGGAAAGAGAGAGAGAGAGAGAGAGAGAGAGAAGGAGATAGAGAGAGAAAAAGAAAGAGATGGAGAAAGATAGTATGATAGAGTGAATACGAGAGAGAGAGAGAGAGAGAGAGAGAGAGAGAGAGAGAGAAGGAGACCGAGAGAGAGAGAGAAAGATAGAAAGAGACAGAGAGAAAGAGAGAGAAAGGGAGACAGAGAGAGAGGGGCGGAGGGTGATAATCCGTCAAGTTGATTTCCGATCTTTCTCTCATCGAGTTATAAAGCTCTCACTGTTTTCCTTTCATCTTGAGTAAAGATCGACACCGTCGACCGTCGGGCTGAGGAAGAGGAGGAGCGACGTGGGGAGCTGCTGAGGTGTTGTGTGGGTGTGGAGGCGGGGGGGGGGGGGGGCTGGAGAGACCCCGGCCACCCCGAGAAATTTGGCGGTTTTAATTTCGAGTCAAGTTCTTAGACGCCCCTTGGCGTTAAAAGTGCTTGCCAGTCGAAAGGCAGTGATTGTGTATCTCTAAGTGGAACACACATGTCTCTTAATAGAGTCGGTTGATTTATCTGAAACCACCGCACGCAGACAAAAGTGATGACTGTGGCGATCTGAGCTCATTAGTGGGGCCACTGAACTGTTGCAATACCAGCTGTGAGGTTCCACTCGACGTGCCGGTGTTATTTAATCAAAAAGCCCTGTTCTCGAGGATTACGAGAACCTGGTTATGTCGATGTGAAAAGTTAGCTAGCATTTTCCGAGAAAAGAACATCACCGTTGAAATTGACACGACATATAGCAACAAGCCGCGCATGCGTGGTGCCCCCTTCTGTATGTGACTCGATGTGGCGAGTGTAAAATGCAATACATTTGGGCAATTTGGGGCATTTTTTGACCCCCCCCCCTATGACCCCCTGGGGGCGCGAACCAGAATTTCTCCGAGGTCAAGGATGCTCATTTTATATCCAGAACAGTTGTCTCTACATTTTGGCCAAGTTTCAGAAAAATTGAATGGATGGATCAAACGTTATGGGAGAAAAGGGTAAATTTTTGCCATTGTGGGGGGGGGGGGCTTTTGACCCCCTAGGGGCGCGAACCAGATTTTTTCCAAGGTCAGTGATACTTATTTTCTATTAGGAACAATTGCCTCCACATTTTGGCCGAGTTTCAGAAAATTGAATGGATGGATGAAAAGTTATAGGGCAAAAAATGTCATTGTTTGCCATTTCGGGGCCTTTTGACCCCCTGGGGGGCTAACCAGATTTTTTTTTCAAAAATCGGAGAATGTCACTTTCTGACCTGATCAAAGTTACAACTTCATGCAAAATTTCAGAGAAATTCAATGGATGGGTGCGGAGAAAAATCCGGACGGACGGACGGACACACGGACACACGGACGGACGGACACACGGACGGACGGACAGACGGAAATGCCTGAAAGGTCTCAATAAAGAAAGAGTATACTTCTACTACGTTATCGACCTGCTCCCCCCCCCCCTCAACCAATTTGCATAGGGTTGTATTTCTTTTCGGGGTCGATATATAACAGAATATGATTGATAGTTTTTCAAATATTTTAGTAGCCCGGATTCATAAACGCCGGGCGTGGACTAAGATGATCGGTTTGAAAATGTTCATTTATACACACACACACACACACACCTCCCGTGAGATAATGGGGGTTGGACAATGATTACCTGAGACTCCCGTCTGACTTTTGTCGAGGCTGACACACCGACATAAAATGTTTTCTAATCCTCATGCATGACGTCATAAAACGAAAAAGTAGGAAGCTGCAATTTAGTGACAATTTTCACATTGATCGATACAAAGTATTTATCTTCCTCCCACGGCGGTAAGATGGGATTTGAAAAGCCAGCGCCCTCGAGAAGAGAGAGCACTCTGGCCTACAAAAATGCCTGGGGAGCCCCCGTCGGCATTCTCCGGTAGGGACGCCTCAGGCGATTAACAATAAACTAACCCCTTCTCAAAGGGTTAGAAGGCAAAGCCTGTGAGGATGGACCTCCTAGAACTGCGCAGGACAAACCCACAGACCGGCGGAATCAAGACCCGAAGGCCAAGACGGTACCGGTCTATAGGGGTGTAGTATTCATCGGAACAGATACTACACTTCGATCTTGACCAAAAGGCCGCACTTATATGCTTTATTTACTCCTCTCCAGGAGTTAGGCAAAAGGCCAGTTTTATCTTACTCCCACAGGTAAGATGTGACTCATGATCGGGTCGGGAAAGTGGGCCTTGAAAAGCCAGCGCCCGAGAAGGTGAGCACTCTGGCCATTAAAAATTGCAGTAATCAATAAACTTACTCCTCCCCAAAGAGGGGAGGCAAAGCTTGGGAGGGTGGACCTCCTAGAACTGCACAGGACAAACCCACAGACCGGCGGAAATCAAGTCCCGAAGGTCAAGACAATACCAGTTTTATTTATAATCTCAAACAAAGAATTCGTTATTGCGACTACATGCCCGCCATAGTTTGTTTCGGTCTCGTATACGATATAATTATAAACAAATGATATGTTTTTCATTAAATTATTATCGAAAACATATTTTCATCAATTAAAAAATTTTCATCAATTAAAAAATTTTCATCAATTAAAAAATTTTCATCAATTAAAAAAATTTCATCAATTAAAAAAATTTCATCAATTAAAAAATTTTCATCAATTAAAAAATTTTCATCAATTAAAAAATTTTCATCAATTAAAAAATTAACATCCGCAGAAATGATTCGAAATATATTATTGGTTTAGTTCGATGATCGACCATTAACAACTGATGCGTGGACACACACACACATATGCACACACACACACACATGCACACACACACACATACACACACATGCACACACACACACACACACATGCATCTTTGCTTTATATATAGAAAGAAAACAGAGAGAATAGGGAATTTCACTCGAAGCTCTAGTATTGACCCGTAATTATTTGTTGCAATTTCTCAAGCGAATTACAAATAATCTTATAAATCTATAAGAAATTGGTTATACTTTTTTAAATACCAGAAAAGATGATAAATCTACTACGTGTACCTACCCGACGTTGCCCGGGATTCAGAGTAATCGTTTTATTGTTTATTTGTTTGAAGACATTTTTTAACTAATAAAGGAAAAGAAATAGAATTTTAGTTGTAAGAGATACAACTTTTTATATTTTACAATTAAAAATATGAGTTAGCCCCCTTGCTGATTTTTATTTTTCGGTCATAATTGATAAAATGTTTCCATATTACCAGTTTTCCAGGCGAGACTTTATGATTTTTTAAAACAAACTTTAGCGAATTACGTTATTATAGTCGCAATAACACGGCGTAACAATAACAAATGATAAATGGTTAGTCAATATCAAAGTTTGATATGCCAGCTTAAATGCTATTTAGGTTCAACTTTTAAAATCTCAAAAGATAACCTTTTATGTTAGATAAGGAATTTATTACAATTTTTTTCTATCATGTTTTTGGTTTTAAATTACGTTTCATACTGTCTTTTAAGTAACCTTTAAACATTTAAAGGGAAAACAGATCTCCTGTGTCCAGGGTGTGAGTTTTTTTGTGTGTTTTTTTAATTCTTTTATTTTTTATTTTTTTGTTTATTATTTTTTTAGTTGTTTTTTATTAGTTTTTTTTAAATTATTTTTTAAATTATTTTTTAAATGAGTTTTTTATTTTTATTATCATTCTTTTTTTTAATTATTTTTTATTATTATTATTTTTATTATTATTTTTTAAATGTTTTTTTATTAAATTCTATTTTTTATTTTTTGTTTATTATTTTTTAAGTTTTTTTTTATTAGTTTTTTTTAAAATTATTTTTTAAATTATTTTTTTATTTTTTTTTTTATTATTATTTTTTTATTTTTATTTTTATTATTATTCTAATTTTTTTTAGTTTTATTATCATTATTTTTTTAATTATTATTTTTTAATTATTTTTTCAATTATTTTTTATTATTTTTTTATTATTTTTTTAATAATTATTTCAATTATTTTTTTTAATCATTTTTTTTTATTATTATTATTTTTTTGTTATTTTTTTAATAATTTTTTTATTATTATTTTTTATTATTATTTTTTTATAATTTATTTTTATTATTATTATTTTTAAATTATTTTTTTATTTTATTTTTTTTATTTTATTATTTTTTATTATTTTTTGAATTATACTTTTATTTTTTATTACCATTTAAAATACCATAAATTATGAAATGTTGAAATTTAAATACCATAAATTATGAAATGTTGAAATTTAAATACCATAAATTATGAAATGTTGAAATTTAAATGCCATAAATTATGAAATGTTGAAATTTAAATACCATAAATTATGAAATGTTGAAATTTAAATACAATAAATACTTTTAGGTTTATATTTTTAACAACGAAATAGACATGATACGAGTAATAAATCTTTTAAGCATCTTTTGAAAGCCGGTTCCTTTTGACCTTTTTTTTTTTAAATCAGATTCCCGTTAAGTCTAATTAAAGAGGTGATGAAGAAGAGAGAAAAATCTTCTTTTTTTAATCTGTAAGCTTACTGTGTTTGGATGTTTTCCGAAGCCCTTTCTTCGTTTGCTCCTCCCCGGGGAGGGCGAGGGGAAGCTAACGTAATGCTGTCCATGGGCCATTGAGCAACAATGTTGTTGGCGTTGCTTCTTTTATTTTGTTACAATATTGCATCACCACTACGACCATCTTTACAACTAGACGTCACCATTCAATGAGCCATCTACTACGTATACAACGAAAGAGACGAACACTTGTTCCTGCTACACAATAAAACTTAATATTTAGCTCGAGTTAGATTGACTCAAGAGTTTTGAAAATGCGATTTTCTTTCATCAGCAGTTTTGTTGGTCTGTTACGTTTACGTTTTAACGATCATTTTTATTGGTCTGTCGTAATTAATTTGGAAATGGCGTTTGATTTGTTTGTCTTTTACGCTCGTATTTTAAATATTGTTTTCATTGGTCTGTCACGCTTAATTTTGGAATAGGGTTTTCCTTGGTCTGTTATGCTTACATTTTTAATGTTATTTCAATTGGTCTGTCAAACTTAATTGTGAAATAGCATTTTCGTTGGTCTGCTATGCTTACGTTTTAGATAGTATTTCCTATTGGTCCGTTACGCTTAATTTTGAAATAACGTTTTCGTTGGTCCGTTACGCTTAATTTTGAAATCACGTTTTCGTTGGTCCGTTACGCTTAATTTTGAAATAACGTTTTCGTTGGTCCGTCACGCTTAATTTTGAAATCACGTTTTCGTTGGTACGCTATGCTTAATTTTGAAAGAGCGTTTTTGTTGGTCCGTTACGCTTAATTTTATCATAACGTTTTAGTTGGACCGTCACGCTTAATTTTGAAATAACGTTTTCGTTGGTCCGTTACGCTTAATTTTGAAATAACGTTTTTGTTGGTCCGTTACGCTTAATTTTGAAATAACGTTTTCGTAGGTCCGTTATTCTTAATTTTAAAATAATGTTTTCGTTCGTCCGTTACGCTTAATTTTGAAAAAAACATTTTCGTTGGTCTGTTACACTTAATTTTGAAATAATGTTTTCGTTGGTCCGTTACGCTTAATTCTGAAATAACGTTTTCGTTGGTCCTGTTCGGATCGAGGGTCGTGTTCCCCCGATTATAAACGTGTTCAGTAAATCAAGCAATTGTTGCATGCAAAGACAGAGTAATAATTAATAAACAAAAATGAAGTAGTTCAAATAAGGTTTATTGAACGTGTGTGTACGTGGAATGATGAAGTGTGTGATGTATGCATGTGTGTCGATGGAAAAACAGTTCTTGAAAAGGTATAAGAAGAAATGAATCCGGCGTAGGAAAAGTCTTTGAAAGCCGTAACACAAAGAAAATGAGTTGAGAACTCTTACCGTTGTTTGCCCACGTGTGTTGGTAGTTGTTATGCTGGTTGAGAAGAAAAGCGTGAGACGAAACGCTAGTGTATTAGCGTCGTTCAGTCGACCAGAGAAGAGTGAGACGGAACGCTAGTGTCAGCGTCATCCTGTCGAGGCCAAAAGGCGAGTGAAACGGAGTGCTGGTGCCAGCGTTGTTCTCCGATGCTGGTCTGTGAAGGAGAGAGAGATTTTCCGTTTGGCTCCGGGTTTTATAGTCCGAAGGGCAGATAACTCTGGTGTCGCTTTACAGCGCCACCTGTCGGTGAAAAAGAGACACCTACCGGCAAACCGGTGTAGTTATGTTTTGAAAGGAGGAGGTAACTGCTACAGTCCGTTACGCTTAATTTTGAAATACTGTTCCGCTTGTCTCTTATGCTTACGTTTTGAATATTATTTCCAGTGGTCTGCCGTACTTAATTTGGAAATAACATTTTGTTTTTTGGGTTTTTTTTACGCTTGCATTTTAAATATCATTTTTATTGTTCTATCGCACTGGAAATAGCATCTTTTTGCCTCATGCTTACGATTCAAATGCTATTTTCATTGGTGTGTTGCACTTAATTTTGAAATAGCCTTTTGTTTGTCTGTTACGCACACGTTTTAAATATCATTTTATTGGGCTGTCATACTTAACTTTAAAATAGCGTTTTTGTAATGTTGCACTATGACATACTAATTTAAGGGGTTTCTGTTTTTTAATGTAAGTGCGAATTTTCTTTCCGGAGGGGGGGGGGTCTCGATAAGGATGTGGTGATTCTCGATTATTAAACCCCTGTTTTTGATCAACAGGAAAAGAGGAAATCCACCCGCCCCCCCCCCCTCTCCCTCTCCAACCTCTTCCCGGCGGACACCACCCATCAAGCGGTCACCCCGATGTTCTGCTAAAGTGCGATTTCAAGTGTTCGAAATATCGGGAGATTTTGATTGACTGGGACCACACAACGCGGCGCTCGGTGCTTTGGTCAAGTGCTTGGCCGGTGGAGACTTCGCGAAAAACAATAAAAGGCAAACAACAACATAATAATAATAATAATATTCTTCCTCGGAATAAAAAAAAAAGAAGGTGATTTGGTAAAAAAAGAGCGATGAACCCCTACTCTCTCCAATAAAATAATTCGGGGCTAGAAGAAGAAGAAAAAGAAGAAGAAGAAGAAAATAAAATATAATAATAATAATAATAATAATAATAATAATAATAATAATAATAAGAAGAAGAAGAAGAAGAAGAAGAAGAAGAAGAAGAAGAAGAAGAAGAAGAAGAAGAAGAAGAAGGAGGAGGAGGAGGAGGATGGGGACAAATGTTTATTTGAGTCATGTGGTGAATTCAGATGTTCTTTCGGGCCCTCATTCTTTTTATTACGGCCTGTTTTATTCCCGATAAATTAAAAATGAATAGATTAGTAAATAGAAAAAAAAAACAAGAACAACAACGGGGTCATTCTTGAGATGCGTCCATTCAATCTGCGCGGTTAGCGATGAAAATGCTATGCAAAACTTAAATGCGACAGACCGACAGATAGACAGACAAACACATCCTCGCTAAAGGTACAGAATAGTTAACACTCGAGAACTCGTAGACCAAAAATAAAAACACATAATTTATATGAAACGCATTAGAATGAAATTCTCTACCGAACCCAAATAGTTTTACTGTGTGAAAACGATCTGCAAAATTCTGTATCGTTTAGCAAATCTTGTAAATCGTTCATACACGTTAAAACTAGGCATGTTCGGTAGAAAATTTCATTCTAATGCGTTTTATATAAATTATGGGTACTTATTCAGATTAGGACCCAAGCTAAAGTCGACTTGAAATTGGTTAGAGTTAGAGTTGGCTTAAGTACTATTCTTCATAAGTACCAAATTATGTATTGTTTTTTAGGAGGGAGGGGGTTACGTGTTATCAAGTGTTAACTATTATGTACTTTTACCAAATGTTCTTATCGCGATGCATGGACGCATCTAAGAATAGAGAACTCTGGGCAGAAGATAATGGGCAAGTAAAACATACGAGGCCTATCTAAAAACGGATCCGACCTTAGGCTAGAAAAGAATATTTCAAATACCTGACGGCGTTAGGACACTAATCCCCTTCAAAGTAGGCCCCTTGTGCTTGCACACACTTAGCCCACCGATCCATCCACTGCCGGAAACACCTCTGGAAGTTTTTTGGAATGAGGTTCATCTCGGCTATCGGTTTCCGCATTATCTCTTCTCTAGTCTCAAAACGGGAACCTTTCAGTGGCGTCTTCAATTTCCGAAACAACCAGAAGTCGCAAGGAGCCATGTCTGGAGAGTAGGGAGGTTGGCGAACGACTGGAATTCCATGTTTGGCCAAGAAATGTTGGTTCAATTGGGATGAATGTGTGGGGGTGTTGTCGTGATGCAGTTGCCAGTTTTTCGCCGTCCACATGTCTGGTCTTTTGCGCTGAACTGCGTCACAAAGACGCCGGAGAACATCTTTATAGTACTCTTTTGTCACTGTTTGTCCTTCCGGTGCGTATTCGTGATGCACAATTGCACGGATATCAAAGAACACACTTAGCATCACCTTGATTTTGCTTCGCATCTGTCGCGCTTTTTGGGCTTTAGAGACTCGGGATGCTTCGATTGCAACGACTGTCTTTTTGTTTCTGGGTCGTACCCGTACACCCATGACTCATCTCCAGTTATCACGGTGTTCAGAAACCCAAAATCAATGTTGGCGGTTTCCAGAAGGTTCTGTGCAACTAAAAAAGCGGAGGTCCTTTTCTTCCTGCGACAACAACTTAAACATAAATTTCGCAGCCACTCTGTGCATGTTCAAATCATCACCCAAAATTGCATGTGCGGTATTTTTACACACACACACACACACACACACACACACACACATATATATATATATATATATATATATATATATATATATATATATATATATATATATATATATATATATATATATATATAGTCGGAGTTCGCGCCAGTCGACCGTCGGGAATTAGCTTCCTGCACTGAAGGTTGCGTAGGAATGAAACATCGATGTCTGTAGGTAATAAATAATTAATATTTATTTATTTGTATATATATATATATATATATATATATATATATATATAGAGAGAGAGAGAGAGAGAGAGAGAGAGAGAGAGAGAGAGAGAAAGAGATAGATAGATAGATAGATAGATAGATAGATAGATAGATAGATAGATAGATAGATAGATAGATAGATAGATAAAATGCACGATACATCATAAAAATGAAATGCTATTAAAACAGGATGTGCGAAAAAGACAAAAGAAAACACATACAAATATTTTCTTGTATTTGATTGTGTTTTTTTTTTCATACATATATATATATATATATATATATTAGGGTAGGTCGATTTTACACTTTTTTTTAAATATTAAAAAAAGGCACGTACCGAAAGTTGTATATAGACCTATTAAATACTCATGCAAAAAATTAGATCAAAAACTTCAGCGGTTTTTTGAGCGTTTGGTATCAAAGATCGTAGACAAGAATATACTGAAAATTCCTCGTTTTTGCAAGATTTGCTTGAATACTGGTGTTAAAACCAAATAATTTGTGCATTTAAAATCAGCGAATGTCCTTTTATTTTATAAAAATGATATTAATTAAAGAAATCTTCAAATTAAACATTTGCCCCCCCCCCTCATTTTCAGTATCTGCTTTTGTAAACTACCTTTTAACGTTATGAATTAAACAGTAATATTTGAATACCTAAAAAAATGATTTTTTTCTGTTATAAGTGAAAATATAACAAGCAAAGAAATAAGGAAAAACCTAACACTATTTTAATGGAGCTTAATATTGAGTCAAATTGCTCCATATAAGACCCCTTAGACAAAAATGCTGGTCTCAATTTCTGACTCAAAACTTTGGCTGTAATGTGTTGATGCCTTGCTTCAAAACCATATACAGTTTGTGAAGCTTCTGTTATTAACTTAACTGCCCGTTCCACGCCTTGAGAATGCCAAAAATGCAGCATAATTTTAAATCTATTAATTGTGTCCAATGTGTGGCATTAAAATTAATAGGTGGTATTCTTTTTAATCTTTTTCTGGTTGACTCCTCACTCCTGAAAGAACACATTAATTAATTGAATTATTAAAAAATTCCAATCTGTACTGCTTTAATAATTATGGTGAAATTAGATAAAATCTTTAAAAATCATTCTATAAATTGGAATAAATAATTGAGTCAGAAATATATGAATAAATATTACTTACCTAATGGCCAAAATTCTTTTTAAAGCTTCTTCTCTTACTTCAATCTCTTCAGATTTAACCATGGAATATAGAAAGTTTTCAGGCAGTAAACAAAATGTATTACCTTGTATATTTCTAAATGTGATATCTTGGATTTCCTGAGGCTGCTCCTTAATCCTCTGGGTCATATTAAAAATGTGCACTTGCTGATTGTGGAATTTACTATTTCTTTTAATTTCAAACCAAGAAGTGGCATACACATTTACAATAAAATTTACTACATAGTGTAGTTTTGTCGTGTGCCTTTGTTGGTATGCACCACGAGTCCATAAACACATGAGCCTGATGGCCAAAGTTAACCATCTTGCTTGGTTTAAAGGACCAATTTTCCAGGAGGTATATCTAGAGTCAACCTTACCTCTAGAAATACCTACTGTGTATTCATAAAGGAGTCTTTGGTCAGAACTAAGATCATGTATTTCATCAATTTTAAAAATTGACTCTAGAGGATTGCTAATAGTGGAAAATGATATTTGGGGTAAATCATGGCAATCATTTGAGCATAATTTCCCCAGAGGGCCACTGAATGTTGTAGGGCCCTTTGCGCAACCATCTATGTTTTTAAAAAGGGCTCTGAAAGGTAATTCATTATGATGCAAAGAGCAACCAATTGTGTGAAGATTTTTAAAGTTTTTTTTCTAAAATTGCAACCATTCCACCTTCGCAACCTGTGTTGGTATTAGTGTTGTCAACAAGTATAGCCTTGATACTGTTCTCACTGTGGAATTCATGCAAAACATCCACCACTTGATCTGCATGAACAGCACCTGTTGCACCACTATTAGGAAGAACTCTGTGTCAGATATTTACTTTCACATGGTGTTTCTTTTGTAAAAGTTAAATGGTGTTCTGGTCCCTTAGTTTTTTTCATAATTCTCTGTCTATTTTCATCCACAAATTCCTTATACATCAATGTGTCCTTATCCATTCTCCCATCAACTCCAATACATATAATATTTTAGGTGGGATAAAAACCCCTGGCTGAAATAGTTTTATTTGTCTACCTCCAACAAGGTAAGATGTGACACAAGGTCATGAAAGTGGGATTAGATAAGCCTGCGCTATAGAGGTGAGCACTCTGGCCATTAAAAAATTGACTGGGCAGCCCCGTCGGCATTCTCAGACAGTTAGCAATAAATTTACTCCTCCCCAAAGAGGGAAGGCAAAGCCTGAGAGGGTGCAACTCCTAGAATTGCACAGGACGGACAAGCCCCAAAAGACCGGCGTAAATCCAGACCCAAAGGCCCGGACGATACCGATTTATTTGGTGGGGTAAAATCCCCTGGCTGAACTAGATTTTATTTATCTACCTCCAACAAGGTAAGATTGACACAGGAAAGTGGGATGAGAAAGCCAGTGCTCGAGAGGTGAGCACTCTGGCCATTTAAAAATTGCCTGGGCAGCTCCGTCGGCATTCCCCGGTAGGGCCGCCTCAGACAGTAAGCAATAAACTTACTCCTCCCCAAAGAGGGAAGGCAAAACCTGGGAGGTGCACCTCCTAGAACTGCACAGGACGGACAGACGGGCGTGAATCCAGACCCAAAGACCCGGACGATACCGGTTTATTTGGTGGGTTAAAAAACCATGGCTGAACTAGTTTTTATTTATCTAACTCCCACAAGGTAAGGTGTGACAAAAGGTCGGGGAAGTGGGATTAGATAAGCCAGCGCTCGACAATTCAATATATATTTGTGATAATTACATTTGTAAACACAAAATCAACACGTGAATTCAAATTCGCTCGTTGAATTTTCAACCGGTGAATACCATAAAAAATATCCAATAAATAAAACGCCTATGTAAATAAATAATTATTTATTTACATTAAATATTATAGTGTTTTATTCCTTTTTAATTTGAATATGTACATTTAATTTCTTAAGAAAAGGAATAATAAACTTTAAAATATTTATTATTAAGTAATGTATTACTTTTTTTTGTTAAAACCCGGGTTTAATTTAAGGCGACACATCTGCCGGTGAAATCTAGGCTGTGAGAAAAAATCTCGATTTATTTGATCTTAAAGTTGCAATGCTCAAATAAATACAAAGTTTTGAAGAAAAATATTTCTTGTGGTAACTTTTGACATTATTTGGCAACTTTCTTCGAGTGCGATAATTTACAGTTTCAAAATCGACCTCCCCTAATATATATATATATATATATATATATATATATATATATATATATATATATATGATTATTTTTATTTACACAGACATGTACAAAATCTGCGACACTGGCATGTCGATGTTATCGATCAACAGTTATTATAAACTGAGATCTCATCAGGCAGAGTTAGAATCCGATCTTAACCTCAGATCATATTTGGAGAGAATGAAGTGGAGAGAAAAAGAAGAAGAAGAAAAGAAATTTAGAATTTCAAAATTTAGGAAGTCACGTGATTTGGGGCCGTTAAAATTTAAAAAGTTAAAAACTAAAATCTAAAATCTAAAACAAACAAAACAAATAAATAAATGAAATAAAATAAAATAAAGTGGAAAGAGAGACATATAATGAAGAGAGTAGACAGGTAGATAGACAGATAGAGAAGTGAAAACGTCTGTTGATTCAGACCGAGAGAGGAAAGAGGTGGGGGTGGAAAGAAGCATGCAAAGTAATATGTAAAAAAATCGACAGTTATTATAAATTCAGGGTGCATAGTCGAATTTTCAAGTCAGCTGTAATATAAGTGTGTATGCGTGCGTGTGTGCCGTGATAGGGGAGGGTTTGTTACTCAAATGTGTTACTAATTCTGAATTTATAGTTTTAAATTTTTTGTCTAGAGTTTACCAACTTATCATTAATAAATTAATAAATTGAACAAATATTTTAGTAAATTAGTTAAGTTTAACAGAATTATTATTAGTAATAATAATAATTATTATAATAATGGACATCAATAATAATTATTACCATTATATATATATATATATATATATATATATATACATATATATATATATATATATATATATATATATATATATATATATAAATATATATATAAATATACATATATATATACATATATATATATATAATTTTAAGAAAAATGTCATGCAAGTACATCGAAATATTGGGTTGACATGATAGGGTGATGAAAAAAAGTAGTAGCCGTGGCTACTAAGAGCGGTGGACCAAGGTCCTGGCTGAGAGAAGTCAGTCAGTGACAGAGAGTGAAATGAATGTGGATGCAATCTTCAATGTAGGATATCATAATTACTATCCGTCGAAAGATTCTAACTCAGTCACAGTCACCTTTAACTGAGCAGCCTGGTATTCAACCCCTGTGCCACCATGAATTACCATGGGAAAGAACAGAATTACATTCTATATAATGTCGGCGGGCATACACAGTAAACACACTTCACACCCTCAATCTATTTAACGATTAAACTGCAATTCGTTAAGAAATTACAGCAATCCCGAATGAAATAATAAACTATTTACTCACAAACATAACCCCTAAACCTTACCCTAAACACTAACACTAACTCTAACCCTAACATAACCCCTAACCCTTACCCTAAACACTAACCCTAACTCTAACCCTAACATAACCTCTAACCCTTACCCTAAACACTAACCCTAACTCTAACCCTAACATAACCCCTAACCCTTACCCTAAACACTAACCCTAAACACTAACCATAACTCTAACCCTAACATAACCCCTAACCCTTACCCTAAACACTAACCCTAACTCTAACCCTAACATAACCCCTAACCCTTACCCTAAACACTAACCCTAACTCTAACCCTAACATAACCCCTAACCCTTACCCTAAACACTAACCCTAACTCTAACCCTAACATAACCCCTAACCCTTACCCTAAACACTAACCCTAACTCTAACCCTAACATAACCCCTAACCCTTACCCTAAACACTAACCCTAACTCTAACCCTAACATAACCCCTAACCCTTACCCTAAACACTAACCCTAACTCTAACCCTAACATAACCCCTAACCCTTACCCTAAACACTAACCCTAACTCTAACCCTAACATAACCCCTAACCCTTACCCTAAACACTAACCCTAACTCTAACCCTAACATAACCCCTAACCCTTACCCTAAACACTAACCCTAACTCTAACCCTAACATAACCCCTAACCTTTACCCTAAACACTAACCCTAACTCTAACCCTAACATAACCCCTAACCCTTACCCTAAACACTAACCCTAACTCTAACCCTAACATAACCCCTACCCCTTACCCTAAACACTAACCCTAACTCTAACCCTAACATAACCCCTAACCCTAACCCAAACCCTAACCCTTACCCTAAACACTAACCCTAACCCTAACCTTAACCCTAACATAACCCCTAACCCTACATCTAACCCTAACCCTTACCCTAAACCCTAATCCTAAAACTTACCCTAAACCCTAACCTTAAGCCTAACACTAACCCTAACCCTTACCCTAAACCCTAATCCTAACTTTTACCCTAACCCTAACCCTAAACCCTAACCCTAACCCTAATCCAAACCTTAACTCTAATCCTAACTTTTACCCTAACCCTAACCCTAAACACTAACCCTAACCCTAACCCTTACCCTAAACCCTAACCCTAACCCTAATCTTAACTTTTACCCTAGCCCTAACCCTAAACACTAACCCTAACCCTAACCCTTACCCTAAACCCTAACCCTAACCATAACCTTTACCATAACCATAACCCTAAATCAAAACTCTAAAACTTAAGCCTAAACCCCAACCCTAACGAGTAAAAAACTGCTGGACAAAACCATTTCAAGTGTGTAAGGGAAGGGAGAAAGCAAATAGCATCTCTCCCGTTGTCTAAAATGATGAGAACTTTTTTCCCCTTCTTCTTTCTTTACGAATTGATACGTTCTTTTTCTTTTGGTTTTCTTTTTTAAACGTTTTCTTTCTTTCCTATTTCTTGTTTTTAACTTCATCGATTCAGACGTTATGTTATATGAATATCAATATCAGTGCGAACACTGGCGAAGCATAATATGTTTTACTTCATTTTTTGACGGCGGGTGTGCACTTGTATTTCAATGAACTATTTCTTTCAAATCTTTCTCTTTTTCTGGTGTGAGTGCGCATGCGTGTCTGGTTTTAATTGTTTCTGACAGCAAAATGCCGTCGCCATTCAATCATTTCGGGCCAAATCATGAGCGAAAAGGTCAAAGGTGTAGAAAAAGTTCAGAAAAATTGCGAAACATCTCAATGACTTACAACATCTACACACCCCACAAATCTTTCAACTGTTTCCAATAGCCCCACCACACACACTCTTCCGACCCTACCTTGTCCGCACTTTACACGGAATTCTATTTTTTTTTCTTTCTCTATTTCTTTTTCTTTTCGTTATTATTATTATTATTATTATTATTATTATCATTATTATTATTATTATTATTATTATTACTACTACTTTATTTGTACTTACTAGTGGTATTTCCTGGAGTCTGAGTGACAACAAGCTTCCCCAGATTTGCAGTATTCTTCACCTCTTTTCGATAACGATGCGGTATCGCAACAGACTTTTACCATTGATTTCTTGCTGGTAAGGACCATTGGTCTTCTCTGAGATTTGGGTGGCAATAACCCCCCCCCCTCAAGGTCCCAACATTCTCCCAGCATTCTCCACAATTTTCTAGTGGAGGTCTGGTTTGTGCTGTCCCTCCTCGGTCTACTCAACCTCCCGACCCTCTACAAATATGTTGTCTGGTGTCAGCCTAGGCCGGCACCATTTTCTTTTTTTTAATTTTTTAATTAATATTTTTAAATTTTTATTTATTTTATTAATTATTTATTTATTTATTTTAATTTTATTTGGGGGGGGAGAAGAGGGGAGCTTATGGTGTTCCTTGTCATTTCTGTTCCTTGGTTCATTTTTGTGTAGTGATAGCTGAGGCCGGTGTAATTTATTGGGGGGGGGGGGAGATTATGAAGTGATGTTTCATGCAGTTTCTGTTCCATGGTTTGTGTTGTGGTGTTCTTCATGTGGTTTTGTTTTCTCCCTGTTGTAAATTCCTTGTGACTGGTTACCCTTTGTAGCTTATGCGGGTTGGTTTCCGCATTCGAGGATTTTCCTTAAGATTGCAGCTGTTTTGATCATTGCCGTCCTTTGTATGGTTTCGATGGCTCCTTTGATTCCAATTTCTCCCAGTCTTTTCTCCAGGTTTTTTGGGATTGTTGTTGTTGTTGTTTTATTTTTATAAATTATTATTACTATTATTATTATTATAATTACTTTATTTTTATTATTATCATCATTATTATTATTATTATTATTATTATTATTATTATTTATTATTATCATTATTATTATTTTATTTCATAATTTTATTATTATTATTATTATTATTATTATTATTATTATTATTATTATTATTATTGCTACTACTAATAAAAACAATCTTCTTACTAATGGAGATTTTGTATCTGTCTGTCCGAAGCCGAAACTATACTATTACTTCTATTACTGCTAGATTCAGTTTACTATACTATTTCAAACTTTCAATCCTCAATTCAGGAGGAATGGGTAGTGTAGTATCTGTATTTTTTTCATGATATCATCCTCCCAGGCATTATTCCTTCTATTTTAGAGAGATAGTATATGTTCTGTTGTCATAAGACCGCCCTTCCAGGCATTACCTCCTCTTTTTGGAGTAGTGTAGTATATGTCGATTCATCATGATACCATCCTTCCAGCTATTACCTCCTCCTTTGGGGAGCCAGTGGTGTATATGTTTATAATAATAATATAATAATAATAATAATAATAATAATAATAATAATAATAATAATAATAATAATAATAATAATAATAATGATGATGATTATGATGATGATAATGATAATAATAATAATATTAATAATAATAAAAATAGTGATGATGCTGATGATGATGATGATGATGATGATGATGATGATTAAAATAATAATAATAATAGTAATAATAATAACAACAATAACAATAAGAATAACAACAACAACAATAACAATAATAATAACAACAACAACAAGAACAATAATAATAATAATAATAATAATAATAATAATAATAATAATAATAATAATAATAATAATAATGACTAAATAAGAGGTTTTAACTCGAGATATTATCAGTGATTGCTCACTGCTAAAAACAAGTGGTATTCTCTGGTGACAGCAAGCTTCCACAGATTTGCAGTGTTCTTCACTTCTTTCAAAATGCATTGCAAATCACTTTGCCTTCTCGCAACAGCTGTTTACCTTTGATGTCTCACTTATAGCAGCGTTTTGCTTTCTGTGGAATTTGAGTGAAAATAAACCACCTGTCTTTCTGTACAGGGGTTTGTCAGGACAACCTGACATGAGGATACTTCCTCCTACAAGTAAACCCTGACCAAATATTCAATTTAACATATTATTCGAAACCCAAATAAAATCTCCTCTATATGGCTACTCCACACTAGCTTATACAAGAAATGCTGCACCTTCTCCAAGTGATGTTGACTCTAGTAACATCACTTAGCTGGATAGTCCACCAGACTAGATGAATTCTTTTCCTGGAATCCGGTAAGACCAAGAAACCACAAGGAAGATATAGTATGACATAGTTCACAGGTCAATTGGGGAGAAGAAAAATAATGTTCTTAACTTTTTACAAACTCAACGTTTGAGAGGTAAAGGAGAACTTTAATGGAACACTCGAATATCTATGAATCTTATATGGAGATCAAGGGTTAGCCCCAGGAAGGGACCCCTTGATTTCTGAGAACTTCGACTGAAGTAAAATGAAACACACATGCGTACAGACACGCATACCCATACACAGATACTTAAAAGTACATATACATACACATGTACATACACACACTACACTGGTAGCCGCAAACAAGTGTTCGGACATTGTCATTTCTTGACTAATATTTTCAACTAATGCCTGTGCGTGAGGCATTTTTAAGTGAGGAAATGTTAGATATACAGATACAATTAAAATGTTCTCAGTTCAGTCTTGGGGCAATAGATATCTTTTATAAAGGGAAAGTGATGGTGACTAAGTGGTTAGAGATACGGACGGAAAACCTGGGGTGCAAAGTTCGAACCCAGTTTGTCCCACAGAGACACTTTCATCAAACCTACACCTGACCGGAAAGGGGGTAAATCAAAACACCTAAAAGCTATTAGGATCTAAATAAAATGAAGGATCTAAATAAAATAGAAGGATCTAAATAAAATGAACGATCTAAATAAAATGAAGGATCTAAATAAAATAAAGGATCTAAATAAAATGAAGGATCTAAATAAAATGAAGGATCTAAATAAAATGAAGGAGCTAAATAAAATAAAGGATCTAAATAAAATGAAGGATCTAAATAAAATAAAGAATCTAAATAAAATGAAGGATCTAAATAAAATAAAGGATCTAAATAAAATGAAGGATCTAAATTGTTGTGGACCTGGGTAAAGCTGAATGAATGACACAGGAACACATGGTTTAAATGAACAAAGGTATATATTATATAATAGAAAGAAAGATATTACAAGGAGATGTTGCTCTCAACCGCCATTGCTGGTTTGCCTGGGAAGAAGAGAACAAGTGTCACGTGCTTCCCGTATTTATAAGGTGGACGAGTCCATTACTTCTTAGTAGGTAGGTACGGCACCATAACACCCCCCTTCCAAGCCTTACCTCCTCAGGAGTCTTAATAACGTTTCCTTTTCGGATCTATCTCTAGGTAGTCCGGAGCCATTCGTTTTCTTTTTGGTTGTCGTTTACGTGTGACTACCTGGGGTGCTGGTAAGTTGAAGGTGTCATATATCACGTCCATCACGTCTTCTCCTTGTGGTGCGCTGTCAGTGTCATCTGACAGTCTTTTTCTGATCTGATTTAGATGTCTCTTATGCGAGAACCGTGGTCCTTTTATGATATAGACCATCGATCCGATCCTCTTTTCAATTGTACCGGGTTCCCAGAACGATGCATTGTTTTTGAACATCTTAAAATATACCCTATCTCCTGGGTTGTATTTTTTCTTCGGTACCGTAGAGATTCGGTCATAATTATTATGTTTAGGTAATAATTTATCAAACACGGACTTCACATTCCGCGCAAACATCATCTCTGCGGGGGATAATGATGATGCTATGTTCATGTTTTTTGTAATTCTATATACCTGTAAGAATTGTTGTAAAGCCTTCTCCTTAGGAGTATCACCGGCCTTTTTTAATGCTCTTTTTAATGTGTCTACGAAGCGTTCCGCCTGGCCGTTTGACCTAGGATGATACGGGGGCGTCGTTATATGTCTGATTTGAAACGTCGCGCAGAACTCCTCAAAATCTGATGACGTGAACTGTGTCCCATTATCACTCACCAAACAATCCACTACCCCAAAACGGGCAAATAGTTCATGTAGGAATCGTATCGTAACCTCTGACGTGGGACTCTTGCAACGTAGTACCTCGGGCTACTTTGAAAAACTGTCGACTACGATTAAGTAGTAAAATCCTTCCAATGGTCCCGCGAAATCCACGTGAATTCTTTCCCACGGACGGTCGGTCTTTGGCCATGGGCTATGCTTTATATGCGGTGCTTTTGCCGCTAAGGCACAGCCTTTACAAAGCTTTACTGCTTTTTCAATGTCATTGTCCATACCTGGCCAGTACACAAAACTCCTCATTAACACCTTCATCCTGGTTATCCCTGGATGGCCAACATGAAATTCTTTCAGAATTTGCTTTCGTAGTTTTTCTGGGATGACCACCCTTTCGTTATGCATGAGTACGTCATCACAGAGTAAGAAACTCTTTGCCGCATGTAAATCCTTATCTACCAATTTCATTTTTGTTCTGGTGATAAATTCATCCTCTTGAGCTTCTTTTTTTATCTCGTATAGTGTCACCGGGAGCTCTCTCACTGCGTTGCACAAAATCTCTTTTAAATCTCCTTCTGTTTGAAGAGACGCAATCACTGTGTCTTCTAGAGTCTCTCTCTGTTTTGGCACTAATCTCGACAATCCATCTGCATGATAGATTTTATTTGAATGCAAATGTTGCATTTTAAAGTTGTAGTTTAATAAGATAGTTCCCCATCTTTGTAGTCTATTAGCTGTATATACAGGTAGGCCTTTTTTAGATCCATAAATTGTAATTAGCGGCTTATGGTCTGTCTGTAAGGTAAATTGTCTACCATGTATGTATCGGTGAAACTTTGTTACTGCAAATATTATTGCTAGGGCTTCTTTCTCGATTTGAGAATACTGTTTTTTCCGCTGGGAGCAAGGTCCTTGATGCATGTGCAATGGGTTTATGGGTTCCATCAGGCATTTTGTGTAGGATACATGCTCCTAAACCATATGAACTAGCGTCGCTAGCTACGATTATGTCCAATTCTGGGTTGTAATGTGTTAGAAATAACTCTGACGTAAGTCTTTCTATGATTTTATTAAATGCATCCTGGCATTCAGGTGTCCATACCCAGGCTTTACCTTTTTTAATAGCTCATTTAATGGAGCACGCAAATTATGCATTTCTGGGATAAAAGCCTGGTAGTAATTTGCTAGGCCCAGAAAACTCTGTAATGTCAAGACGTTTTCTGGCGCCGGCATGTTTTTTATTGCGGTAGCCCTTTCTGGGTCTGGTCTTCTGCCGTCCTTGTCGATCACATGACCCAGATATTTTATTTCCTCCAGGAAAAAATCACGTTTTTCTTCTTTTACTTTGAACCCATAATCTTGGATTCTCGCAAACACTTGATTTACATGTTTTTGGTGTTGTTCGATATCTTTGCTGTTAATCAAGATGTCATCGAGATACGCTATTGCGAAATCGAGTCCGCCCAGCATTGTGTCTATTACTTGTTGGAAAATGGCTGGCGCGACCTTAACTCCGAACGCTAATCTTTCGAATTTATATAAACCACGATGTGTGTTTATACATAACAGCTTAGAACAATCTTTATCCACCGGTATTTGTAGGTATGCCTCACTTAGGTCTATTTTTGAAAAAAATCTTCCTCCATTTAAGCTTGTAAACACTTCTTCCGGGGTATGGAGTGGGTAGTGATAGTCCGCGAGGGCAGTATTCAGTCCTGTTGAAAAATCTGCACATACACGAATCTCATTAGATTTTTTCTTTACATAAACCGTGGGTGCTGCCCACTGGCTGTGTTGTACTTTTGATAAAATACCCATCTTTACCAGTCGGTCTAATTCAGCATTTATTTTTTCAATCGAGGCGAAGGGTACTTTCCTTTCTTTCCTAAATACCGGCAGTACATTTTCTTTTAGACGGAATTTTGCAGTCATTTTAGTGCAGCATCCAAGACCGCCAGAAAAAACCTCTGGAAACGATTTTTTTAAATTCTCGTTGTAGTTTTTCCGATTCTGTTGCGCGACTATTTATTTTCTTACAAAATGTATTTATCGGCAACTTCCATAAATCAAATGCCTGCATAAAATCTGAACCAAAAAGATTATTCGAATCCTTCAGTACCAGTAGTTTGAGTTTTTTAGTATTTCCCATTAGGGACACATTTGTGATTAATTCTCCTTCAAATGTAATTCTTTCACCAGTAACTGTGCTTGCCAGCCTGTTTGTTCTTGATAGAGTAGGTTTATTTAATCTCCTCCATGTATGTAAATTTATAATGGAAACGTCTGAACCAGAATCCAATTGCAATTTTATATTTTTATCCAGGATTTTCACCTGTACATATTTTCTTATGTTCCTGCAAGTTTCCTTCTTTGTCCTAGTGGCTTGAATCCGCATTTTATTTCCTCTGCCCGTTCTGCAGTGCGAACTTTTATGTCCAACTTTTTTGCATTTCATACAGGTTTTAAAACGGAATGGGCACTCATTGTACCAATGTGGATTACCACAGCGTGAACAAGGGCTTGGTGGCAATTTATTTATTTTTTTACTGGTTTGGTTTGTCTTTGTTACATCAAAATTATTATTTCTTATTTTTCTATAAGGTTGAGCTTTTGTTTTTTGATGTACCTTTTTTATGTGCGCAATGCCGGACAATTCAATGTCTTTTGAGTCCTGTTTTACATTTACAAATCTTTGACAGTCCTCAGCCAACTTTTGCAGCGTAAGGCTTGGTTCATTCTCTAATTTATTTAGAACTCTACGCCTTATCTCCGTGTCATTTCCTGAGATTAAACCTTGTACAAAAATTAGACACTTGAAATTATCTGCACTTAATTCAGTTAGTTTAAAATCGTCACAATGCTTGTTCACTATCGATGCAAAAGTAGCGTAATCTTCCTCATCTTTCTTTACCAGGTTCATGCACTTCCATCGTTTGTGGAATAGTGTAGTTCTTGGACTAAACAGTTCTGTCAATAAACCAACCGCTTCTATGAAAGTTAGCTCGCTGGTTTTCCGAGGCAAAATGAAATTCACGAATTTCGTATGTTCTGTGGTATTTAGTTTTCTAAGAAGGAGGCGTAGCTTCTTCGCATCACTCCAACCACCGCAGTCAATTTTATATAGGTCTTCATATCTTCGGAAATATTCTTCAAATGTATTATTTTCCGTGTATGAGTAATTATCAATACTGTTCCAAATTGCGTTCTGCGAAAACGTGTCGTCTTTTTCATTTTTTTGATCACTGCGCGATATTGTTTGTATCAGAAATTCCAATCTTTCATCATACTCCTTTTTGTGTAATAAAATATTTTGGTTCTGTTGTAATAAAAGCTTTTGAAATCTTTCCTCAGTTTGTTGTTGCTGGGAGATTTGGAATTTCATTAGTTCTGCGATTATAGACTTAATATCTTCCATATTGAACCATTTAGTTTCTGATTTTATTTAGAAAATTAATATTTTCTCATTATCTTATGATTTTATAAGAGTTCTTTTCTTTAAATTAGCGTTTGCTAGGCGCCGTTTTTAATTATGAAAAGATTATGAAACTTTTCCTTTTCTCTATATACGCGTATATTCACTTATTTTTTTATTTTTTTATTTTGAAAATTAATATTTTCTCGTTATTTAATGAATTTACAAGAAGTTATTTTCTTTAACTTAGCGTTGGCAAAACGCTGAGTTTTAGTTATGAAAAGATTATGTAATGTTCTTTTCTTATACACGTTTTTAATTTTAACGAAGAGAAAAAAAATCTGTTTCACAATTAATTCTTTCTGCATTTTAAAATATTTCAGTACAAGTCGGAAAAGAGAGAGAGAAAATAAAACTGACCTTTTTTTTTATCGTGCGTCTTTTTTTTTTTATGGAGTAACGCACGTGTGTTCATTTCATGTTTTTGTTTCTAATCTGTTTTTAAAATGAAGCACGTGGTGTCGGTTTCATTTTTTTTGTGTGTGCTCGTCAAATAAACTCGCTGTGACGTTCGTCTAAAAAAAACAATACCCGCTTAATCTTGGTGTTCGATATTTCTTTTGTTTTGTTTTTTAGTTTTCCAACCCAGAGAAAAAAACGCGCATTCAATTTCAGTTGTTTTTGTTTTGTTTTTGTTTTTTTTTCTTTTTTAACTAGTTTTCCCAAACTAGAGGAACGCGCACCCAATTTCAAGCTGTTTTTTTTTTCGATAAGCAGAGAAACTTAGAACACAACATGTCTATTTCAGTTTTCTTTTTCTTAAAAGAAAACAATTTTCTTGCACTTAAGAATTCAACGTGTTTTTTTTTTGTTTCAGTTGAGTTCTCTTTTCTTCTCTCGACCGTACGGCAAAAACCTTTGTTTTTGTTTTTTTGTTTTTTTGCGTGCGGTTTCCTGCATTAACTTTGTGAGTGCATTTTCACGTGGTATTTTCAGTTTTTTGACCCAAGAGTTCGAATTGCCTCGTCGCAATTTGTTGTGGACCTGGGTAAAGCTGAATGAATGACACAGGAACACATGGTTTAAATGAACAAAGGTATATATTATATAATAGAAAGAAAGATATTACAAGGAGATGTTGCTCTCAACCGCCATTGCTGGTTTGCCTGGGAAGAAGAGAACAAGTGTCACGTGCTTCCCGTATTTATAAGGTGGACGAGTCCATTAGGTACGGCACCATAACATAAATAAAATAAAGGATCTATATAAAATGAAGGATCTAAATAAAATGAAGGATCTAAATAAAATAAAGGATCTAAATAAAATGAAGGATCTAAATAAAATGACGGATCTAAATAAAATAAAGAATCTAAATAAAATGAAGGATCGAAATAAAATAAAGGATCGAAATAAAATAAAGGATCTAAATAAAATGAAGGATCTAAATAAAATAAAGGATCTAAATAAAATGAAGGATCTATATAAAATGAAGGATCTAAATAAAATAAAGGATCTAAATAAAATGAAGGATCTAAATAAAATGAAGGATCTAAATAAAATAAAGGATCTAAATAAAATGAAGGATCTAAATAAAATGAAGGATCTAAATTAAATAAAGAATCTAAATAAAATGAAGGATCTAAATAAATAAAGGATCTAAATAAAATGAAGGATCTAAATAAAATGAAGGATCTAAATAAAATAAATGATCTAAATAAAATGAAGGATCTAAATAAAATGAAGGATCTAAATAAAATGAAGGATCTAAATAAAATAAAGGATCTAAATAAAATAAAGGATCTAAATAAAATAAAGGATCTAAATAAAATGAACGATCTAAATAAAATTAAGGATCTAAATAAAATAAAGGATCTAAATAAAATGAAGGATCTAAATAAAATGAAGGATCTAAATAAAATAAAGGATCTAAATAAAATATAGGATCTAAATAAAATGAAGGATCTAAATAAAATGAAGGAGCTAAATAAAATAAAGGATCTAAATAAAATGAAGGATCTAAATAAAATAAAGAATCTAAATAAAATGAAGGATCTAAATAAAATAAAGGATCTAAATAAAATGAAGGATCTAAATAAAATGAAGGATCTAAATAAAATGAACGATCTATTTAAAATGAAGGATCTAAATAAAATAAAGGTGCTTTTGCCGGGGATTTGCAGTGAATCAATGGATTCAAGTTAAGAGGAAAAGTCCAGGACAACTCGAAAACAATGCCGGGATAAGCCGAGAAATCCTGGTGTCACTTTGGAGTTTTCTTTCTTTTACGTTAGTTGCACAACTAGGGCTTGGGTGTCTAGTCTACCCTACTATTTAATCCGTAGCTAGAGGAAAGATATTTGCATTCCTATTTTCCCAAGAGTATTAGTTAAATTAATGCAGTACCCCAGACAGAATTCGAACCCGGCATGCCGAACGCACAATATTAGCCCTTATAACCATTACACCACTCCATGTACACACAATACTTACAGAAATATACACATACACACGCGCACCATACATAAATACCTACATAAACACACACATACATAAATACATACATACACACACATATACATACATACATACACACACATACATACACACATAATACACACATATATACATACACATGCATACACACATACATACACACATACATACACACACATACAGACATACACACACATACATACCCACATACATACACACATACATACACACATACATACATACACACATACATACACACATACATACATACATAAATACATACATACATACACACACATACATACATACACACACATACATACACACATACATACATACATTTATACATACATACATACATGCATACACACACATAAATACATACACATACACACACATACATACACACACATACATACACACGCACATACATACATTTATACATACATACATACACACATACATACATACATACATACACACACATACATACACACACATACATAAATACATACATACATACA
>OY744538.1:3064486-3089486 GCA_963556195.1 Sepiola atlantica | reverse complement strand
CATAAACCGTATATGCTTATAAATGGTAACATAACTTTATCACTCGTGGAACATATTACCACGGGACTTCGCAAAAAAACCCTTTCCAAATTTCCAACTACGGACGGAAACTGATTATCACCCCTTCTCATGTTCTTACTATTATAAAAAAAAATCGACACCCCAAAAGCATGTGGACCAGACCTTATCCCTGCTATAGTAATAAAAAATAATGCTCTGCTGAGCTGGCTCCTGTCCTCTTTAAACTCAATAATAAATGCCTTGCAGAATCTTGCTTCCCTGATAGCTGGAAAATTGCCTCTGTGGTATCAGTTTTCAAGAGCTCTGGAGAAAGAACTGGCTCGCAAAATGATCACCCTATAAGTCTCCTCCGGCCCTAACCCTACGGCCCTAACCCTACGGCCCTTAGCTAACATTTTTGAGTATTTAATCAATTAAGTTTTAGTTCGCCACCTTTAAAATGCTAAACTTCTCCCAGGTAACCAGTGAAGACAACCAGTATGAAGTTAGACCATCCCGTTCCACTCCGGATATTCTAACGGTCATCTCCGAACGTATATACCGCATATTGGATATTACGTGAAGCTAGGGCGGGGTAGTGCTAGATATCTCCAGGGCTTTTGACAAGGTCTTGTATGAAGGTCTTCTCATCAAATCCAACTCTTACGGCATTACTGGACAAATATTTAATATAATCAGATCTTTCTGAGCTAAAAGAAAGATATAGTTCCAACAACACCACCTCAATGCGGATGTGCTTAAAGGATCGATACTAGGACCTATACTATTCCTGACTTCATAAATGAACTCCCTGATTCAATCGCCCCTGTAATGCCTGTATTCGCTCATGACACTGTGCTCTCTAACCGGCAGTAGAGCAAACCAAATGCCCACACGAGCAAGGCAATAGCGTAATCCTTGGAAAATGACCTCCAGTCTGTAGTAGAAAATGGATGGTCACATTAAATGCTACCAAGACAAACCTCCTTTTCAAAAATGGATAGTCACATTAAATGCTACCAAGACAAACCTCCTTTTCAAAAATGGATGGTCACATTAAATGCTACCAAGACAAACCTCCTTTTCAAAAATGGATAGTCACATTAAATGCTACCAAGTCAAAGATCATCTCCTTTAACAATAATAAGAAACCTTTCCAACCACCGATTGTCATGGCCGATACCACTCTTCTCGAGAGTTGGACGTTTAAACTCCTCAGCCTGACATTCCCTCTGCCGGGCTAGAAAACTTTTGATACCTCCTATATCTCTATAAAGCCACCAGTCACCATGCATGGAGTATTGTTGCAATATCTGGGCTGGTGCCCCAACCATTAGCCTCTCCATCTTGGGCAGCGTGTAAAAACGAATTTCTAACTTATTAGCTATCGCACCGTCTTCCAAGCTTCAGCCCCTGTCACATCGCCGCAGTGTTGCCGCCCTGTGCTTGTTTTGCAAGTACTTTCTACGGAATGTGCTCCGGTGAACTTACTGCACTTGAGCCCCTTCAACATAAACACATCCGACTCACCTGACTAGTAACAAAATCTCACCCCTTCACTGTAAAGGTCCCGAGATGGCGGAACGTTTTCTACTCTAAAAGCTCCTTTTCTTCGCATCGTTTGCTTTTGAAATTCCCTCCCTGCTCCACTCAATCTGCACGTTTTTAGCAATTAACATGTTTTTTTTCTCTTTCAAACTGTAGAGTGATAGACAGACCAATTAATGTCGTTGTGGGGATGCGATGGCGCATCTGAACATGCGAAAGTTTCATATGATGAAAACTCTTAGAGGAATTCCGGCTAAAAGAGACATTACAGGAATGAAAACAGAAGTTGGACGCCCCTCTTCGTGTGAGCCTGGTGGTAGTAGTAGTAGTAGTAGTAGTAGTAGTAGTAGTAGTAGTAGTAGTAGTAGTACAATTGTGACCCTCTCTATGGCAACTCTGTCATCTCAAAGAGGATTCAAACCAAATTTAACGTAATTCTTCGAGTAGTTTTGAAGCCTATAAGTGACGAACAGACAGAAAAAATATTTCTATCACTATACTTATAAAGTAGACGTTTCTTGGTTTCTTCAATTTTCCCGGGCAACTCTGGGACATGCGTCCTGCTAATCTCGCCATACATATATATATACATATATATATATATATATATATATATATATATATGTATATATATATGTGTGTGTGTGTGTGTGTGTGTGTGTGTGTGTGTGTGTGTGTGCGAGCGTGTGTGTGTACAGAGTAATCTCATAAACTAATGAACGGATCATTATGAATGTTGGCATATATATTCTAGGCAACACGGTGAGTAACATGGGCACATTGTTTTTATTTGTAAATATATATATATATATATATATATATATATATATATATATATATATATATATATATATATATATATATATGGGGTAAGGTACACGATAATTCATGAAAATGAAATGCCGTGGTGGACAAAATGTGTGAAAAACGTTCGCCAACACGAACGAAACCGGTCAAATCTCTTGTTTTTGTTTTTCTCCTGCACTTTAACCTGTTTTCCGTTTGTCATTTTTCACACACACACACACACACACACACACACACACACATATATATATATATATATATATATATATATATATATATATATATATAAACATTTTTATATGTGACCGTTTGAATATATATATATATATATATATATATATATATATATAGATAGATAGATAGATAGATAGATAGATAGATAGATAGATAGATATGCTTGTAAACTCCATAACTATTGAATTTTTTGTGGATTATGGAATATGTATTCTAGGTAGCGTAAACATATTATTTATTTTTTTCGTAAACTCTACCATTTGGGGAAGGGGTGCGATGGAAACCATCCCATAATCATCAAGAAAGAAAAAAACACATCAAAATTTAAAACTAATGCGATTATAATTGTTTGTACTTGTCCTGGGACGGGTATTCTGCTCGTTCAAATATAAATGAGAGTATTTTAATTCTATGACAAGTTGTTTCCGTCGATCGGTCACATTTTCATCCATTGCTAAGCGCGTATATTGAATGGACGCATCTTGAGTCAAAATCCGTTCTCATTTTTGTGATGTGTTTGGTGAATGGCGTGGATCGGAATCTGAAGATACGGCGGTTCGCATCCACAATAGATGAAGGGCGAAGGTTCGGCTTAGAAGATTCCTTAAATGGAGGAAAATAGAAAGTCTGTTGGGCAAAGCATAACAAGATGGCGATGAAAGCGCTGAACGAAAGAAAAAGAAAGAAATTAAAAAAAGCTAAAAAGAAAACACAAACGGATTCATTCTTAAGATGCGTCCATTCAATCTATTCTTAAGATGCGTCCATTCAATCTGCGCATTTTGCGATGAAAATCTTATTTCAAAATACAGTTTGACAGACTAAGTAAGATGTTGTTACAAACTTATGCAGATTTGGCAGCCATTATTCTGACATGCCACACTCTTCACCTGCAGCCAACTGTTGTCTACGCATCTATAGAAGGCCAACTTGCTGGACGCTTCACCATAAACACATTCTCATCGTTAACTTCCAAAAGTGTTATAATCAAATGTTATTCCAGATCTAAGCTTTACAGACGGAAAGAAATTCTATTTAAATCTACGTTGACAGACCGAAGAAAATGCTATTTAAAATTGAGCATGACAGAGTAATAGAAAATCCTATTTCCAACTTAAGTTTTACAGACCAAATAGAAAAAGGCTATTTCAATCTTCACTTTGACAGACCAAATTAAAAGACTATTTCAAACTTGAAACTGCATATTGCTGGTGTCAAATTCAAATTCGAAATAGCCTTTTCTTTGATCCATCACGACCACAGAAAATGCTATTTGACGTCAAGAATATTCAGTTCCAAACTGAAGCTTGACAGACCAACAAAAGTGTTATTTCAAACTTAAGCTTGAATAAGTAAAGAAAATTGCATCTTAAATAACTTTATTAATAATAATAGAAGCTCTTCGGACAATTCAACTATGATGTAAGACACAAAGAAATCGAGTTTTTAAGATATTAAAATGTATTGAGAAAAGAAAACGAACCTATGAAAAGAAGATGAAGAAGAAGAAGAAAAAGAAGAAGAAGAAGAAGAAGAAGAAGAAGAAGAAATAAAAAAGAAGAAAAGGAAGACGAAAAAGAAGAAGATAAAAAAGAAGAAAGAGAAGAAAAAAGATAAAGATAAAAAAGAAGAAAAAAGAAGAAAAAAAGAAGAAAAAAGAAGAAAAACAAGAAAACGAAGAAGAAAAAGAAGAAGAAGAAGAAGAAGAAAAAGAAGAAGAAAAAAAAGAAGAAGAAAAAGAAGAAGAAAAAGAAGAAGAAGAAGAAAAACAAGAAGAAGAAGAAGAAAAAGAAGAAAACAGAAGAAGAAAAACAAGAAAACGAAGAAGAAAAAGAAGAAGAAAAAGAAGAACAAAAAAAAAGAAAAAGAAGAAGAAAAAAAGAAGACACAGAAGAGAAAGAAGAAGAAAAAGAAAAAAAAGAAGAAAAAAAGAAGAAAAAAGAAGAAGAAAAAAAGAAAAAGAAAAAAAAGAAGGAAAAGAAGAGAAAGAAGAAGAAAAAGAAGAAAAAGAAGAAAAAGAAGAAGAAAAAAAAGAAGAAAAAAAGGAAAAATGAAGAAGAAAAACAAGAAGAAGAAGAAGAAGAAGAAGAAGAAGAAGAAAAAAATAGACGAAAAACAAGAAAACGAAGAAGAAAAAGAAGAAGAAAAAAAGAAGAAGAAGAAAAAAAAGAAAAAAAAAGAAGAAAAAGAAGAGAAAGAAGAAGAAAAAGAAAAAAGAAGAAGAAAAAAGAAGAAGAAGAAAAAAAAAAAAGAAAAAAGGAAAAAAAGAAGAGAAAAAAAGAAAAAGAAGAAGAAAAAAAGAAGAGAAAGAAGAAGAAAAAAGAAAAAGAAGAAGAAGAAAAAAAAAAAGAAGAAAAAGAAAACAGACGATAATGATAGGGGAAAACTAAGTAAAAGAAAACGAAGAAAATGTTGACGCGAAGTGATTATCTGCTAAGTGCATTTTCTCCTTTGAATCTGCAGCTTACTAATAAAGAAAACACTATATATATATATATATATATATATATATATATATATATATATATATATATATATATATATATATATACATATATATATATTGTGTGTGTGTGTGTGTATATAAACAATCCGTGTCTATTAGAGTAGAGAGCAAAAAGGCCTTGGATGTTCGACAAAATCACGCGCTGGGCGAGATGTTCTCTCTTCAACGTCGGGAAAAGGGCGGAGTTTGCAAAGCAACGCCAACCTTTTGAGGTTTAATTCAAAGAAAACAAGGGTCGGGTTCCGCACCCCCAAAACTAAAAACACAACCGTTTGATGTGGGTGGGAGAAGAGCGAAGGCTATTTCAAGCAAGACATTTCTTTAAACCTCTTCAGTGGTTTGGTTGGAACACAGATGGTTAACTAACACATCACTAAATAATTCCCCGGCACGGCGTATAGATGGCACCATTAAATTTTTTTTTTTAAACTAATTTATTTTTTATAAAGTACTAACCTTCAAATGTCACGTGTCAAAATTTGAGCCGATTCGGATTATTAGTTTACAAATTACAGTTATTTTTGTAAAGCTACTGCTGTTCATTTTTTTTTTAATTGGAAAATGTGGATTTCGTGTGTTGACAGACCATTACTTTCTGATGAAAAAAAGTACTGTTCAGTCAAAGTAATGGCTTGATAGGTGTTAGTTGGACTCGGCTCCATCAGAAACTGTGGTTAAGATGGGGTATGTTGACTTTAGAAAAATGGTTCCCAGTATTCATTTTTTAAATATTTTTATTTATTATAGTTCACCCCAAACAAGGCAGGCCGCCACTGTAGATGTAAGGAGCTACTGAGAAAAAAAGGGGGGTCAACCTAAATTAGGAGCTGCGCAGCGAGATGTCTGTTTTCATTAGTTTTACATTTCTGCAGTAGCGTCAGGAAAGCAGGAAGCAGGGAGGGAGTTCCAGAGTCCAGCAAGCTTTTGGAGTATACAGCTCTTCGGTATATGGGGACCTCTACAGTGTATGGATGGGATTTGGCAGATTGTCGGGTTGGGCTAGTGAAATTACCGTTGGTATGGCGTTAAGCAAAATAACCAAACACTTTATTCTACATGATAAAAAAAACTCATACATAATTTACACACACATCCAGCATTTATACTAAAATATGACAGATGATTATTTGAATATAAAATGAACCTATGATGGCTCGACGGTTTGAGAACCTCACGAGGAAGAGACACAAACGTGAAAGTTCCGTAGTGTTCAACAACGCTTGCTTAGATAATGATTTGCTGCCTAAGTATATATATATATATATATATATATATATATATATATATATATATATATATATATATATATATATATATATATATTTAAAGAAGGAAAGATGAAGATAAAAAATTACCTAAAATTGATACAAATTTCTTTATCCCCAACCTTTCCTGTTATTTCTTCTTCAATTTTCAAAGTGAAATGGAACAGGTAATATTTATTTATTATAAATACCACATTACCGAATTTTATCCTCTGACGAGAACAGTTTTATCTTTGAAAATCCATGGATTAAGGATTAGTGCATCTGAACTTTCGATGTAATAAAATTTGTATCAATTTTAGGTAATTTTATGCAATTTTTTATCTTCATCTTTCCTTCTTTAAATTGATTGCTCTACTCAACGTCTTTACTTTATCACGATAGATCACTTTAACCATACCTCACTTATCGTTAATTCTATTTATATATATATATATATGTGTAGCTTGATTGTCATATATATTTTAATTGCTTACTACCTAGCTCTACTTACGTATCGAGCACTGTTGTAGTAAATACTGAAAACTGATACATAAAAAATTATATCTCCTTATAATATTTCATGTGGATACATGAAGTACTAATATATATATATATATATAACTTCTTTGTAATATAGCAGGAAAAATCCCAGCAGAGTGCTCGATTAATTAAGAATTACAGTTAAAAATTAAAAATTAAGAGCGTAATATTTATTTATTTTGGTACAGAAAAATTAGTACAGCATTCGTACCGACGGTTTCAAGCACGGAAGGACTTAGCCATCCGGCTCTCTTCAGCTTCTGTTGTTATCTTAAGAGAGCCGGATGGCTGAGTCCTTCTGTGCTTGAAACCGACGGTACGAATGTTGTACTAATTTTTCTGTACCAATATATATATATATATATATATATATATATATATATATATATATATATATATATATATATATATTGTATAATTAGGAAACAATTCTTCTTTTATACATATCTGGTTGAACAGGAATGCCAATTGATTGATCAATCATCCGCCTGAAGACGACCAATGATGGTCGAAAACGTTTGCGTCAAATATGGTTAATTGTACAAGATCTATCGTTCGATGAATAAAAAGATTGGATCACAAAAGGAATAAACTGAAGTTGGCACTTCTGTTCAACCAGATATATATATATATATATATATATATATATATATATATATATATATATATACATATATATATATATATTTATATATATATATATATATATATATACATACATATATACATATATACATATACATATATATATATACATACATGTATAGATATACATTATATATATATAATATATATATATATATATATAATATATTTTAACGATACTTCACTTGTCGTTAATTCTCTCTCTCTCTCTCTCTCTCTATATATATATATATATATATATATATATATATATATATATATATATATATATATATATATATATTATTATTATTATTATTATTATTATTATTATTAATTAGGTTTTATCATTTTTGTTTTTAAATTTTATTTTTATAATTTTATTTTATTTTTCTTCTTGGTTTATTCTATATTTTAAATATTTTAAATTTTAATTTAATTTAATCTTATGTATTTTCATATCTATCGTCATTGTTATTATCTTCTTGGAACTTCCGGAAATAATAAAATAATACATATATTACTTAATTTAATTTTATTTTATTGTTCATCCTGGTTCATATTTTTAATTTATAAATATTTAAAATTTTAAATTGCTATTTCTTATGTATTTTCATATGTATTTTCACTATTATTACCATCTTGGAACTTCCGGAAATAATAAAATAATACATATATTACTTAATTTAATTTTATTTTATTGTTCATCCTGGTTCATATTTTTAATTTATAAATATTTAAAATTTTAAATTGCTATTTCTTATGTATTTTCATATGTATTTTCACTGTTATTACCATCTTGGAACTTCCGGAAATAATAAAATAATACATATATTACTTAATTTAATTTTATTTTATTGTTCATCCTGGTTCATATTTTTAATTTATAAATATTTAAAATTTTAAATTGCTATTTCTTATGTATTTTCATATGTATTTTCATTGTTATTACCATCTTGGAACTTCCGGAAATAATAAAATAATACATATATTACTTAATTTAATTTTATTTTATTGTTCATCCTGGTTCATATTTTTAATTTATAAATATTTAAAATTTTAAATTGCTATTTCTTATGTATTTTCATATGTATTTTCATTGTTATTACCATCTTGGAACTTCCGGAAATAATAAAATAACACTGACTTTTGAAGCTTTTTTCTTAAATGATTTCTGTATGTGATGCTGTTAAGAGCGCTGATGCAAATAATGCTGAATGTTAAGTTCCTCCAAATTTGCAGTTGTCTCGGAAAACATTTTAAAAAAAAAGCTCACAAACTCGTTTGGGCTGGTTGTAAATTGAAGTTACGTGAGATAGCAGAGGAGTTAAAGATATCAGTGTATTCACCATTTTTCATGAATATTTGTGAATAAGAAAGCTTTGTTCAAAGTGGGTGCAGCGTTTGCTCACAGTCGATCAAAATCAACGCGTTGACGATTCAGAGCGTTGTTTGCGGGTGTTTCAGATGTATGCGTATGTGACAATGGATGAAACATGGACCCACCATTTCACTCTGGGGTCAAATCGACAGTCATCTGCATAGACAGCAGCAGGTGAACACTGTCACAAGCAACCAGAGACGCAAACATCAGCAGGCAAGGTTTTGGCCGCCATATTTTAGGATCCACAAGGTAATTTGTTCATCGACGGATGTCCATACCGTCAACCAAAAGAGAATGATTTCACTATTGTCTTCACTACGTGTCATTCGAGACTTCCTGTCTGTGGCGCAATTTCCTGAACACGTCAGCTTAAATTCTATTCTTAAATTTTCTAGTGGAAGTTTTCGCTTTCTACTTAATCTACCTTTTTAACACACCCACATCTAAATATTGCTCTTTGTTTTGCAAGAACGAAATTCAAATAAGTAAACAGCGGGAAAGAGAAGAAGAAGAAGAAGAAGAAGAAGAAGAAGAAGGGCAGGGGAGTGAGCGATGTTAAATTATGTTCTCCTGCGATATTCCTCCATTTTAATTTTTTAATATTCGTACCACATTTTGAACACGCTCAAAATATATATCCAAGAATGTAGATAGATAATGTTGTGACCTTGAAAGGCCGGAAATAATTAAGACAAGAAAGTGACCTCCAGTCTGTAGTAGAATGGGATCATAAATAGATGGTAACATTTAATGCCGCAAAGACAAAGCTCCTTTCCTTCAACAACTACAAGAAACGTCTTCAACCACCAATTGCCATGGCAAATAACACCCTACCTGCCTCAAATTCACAGGAAACATGAATTGGAACAAATACATTGAAGACATTGCCAAGGCTGCAGGAAAGAAGGTAGGCTCCCTCTACCGTGCTAGTAAACTTCTCACACCTGACATTATCATATATCTCTACAAAGCCACCATCCGCCCATGCATGGAGTATTGTTGTCACATATGGGTTGGTGCATCATCCATTGGCTCTCCTTCTTAGACAAGGGCAAAAAAAGTCGCCAACTTAATAGGTCTCTCACTATCCACCAAGCTCCAGTCCCTGTCCAATCGCCGCAATGATGCATCTTTGTACCTGTTTTACAAGTACTTCAATGGATTGTGCTCCAATGAACTTGCTGCTCTAGTGCCCCCTCGACGTAAACACGCTAGACCAATCCGACAATCAGCTAAGTCCCATCCATTCACTGTGGAGGTCCCCAGATGCCAGAGAGCCTTCTATATCAATAGCTTCTTTCCTCGTATTGCCGGCCTCTGGAACTCCCTTCTTGCTCCCTGTTTCTCCGACTGTACCGACAGGCAGATATTTAAAACTAATGTAAACAGACATCTCGCTGCACAGCTCCCAATTAAGGATTACCCCCAAAACTTACACCCTAATTCTCAGTAGCCCCTTATTTCTACGGTTGTGGCCTGCCTGTTTTGGGGTAGAACTATGATTAAAAAAGACAAAAACAGTGGTATAGTTACCAAAAATGGATTAACACATTATGTTACAAAAAGAATGCGTCCGATTTTGTCGCCATAACTGCCATCAATAACTGCCACAACGATTAGTCGTAACTGTATTCATCGATCGTGTCTGGGTAAGTCCATTTATTCGCTAAATAAGTAGATCAACTTACACCATAACAGATATATATATATATATATATATATATATATATATATATATATATATATATATATATATATATATATATAGAGAGAGAGAGAGAGAGAGAGAGAGAGAGATGGATAGATAGATAGATAGATAGATAGATAGATAGATAGATAGATAGATAGATAGATAGATAGAAACATACTGAAGTACATAGATAGATAGATAGATAGATAGATAGATAGATAGATAGATAGATAGATAGATAGATAGATAGATAGATAGATAGATAGATAGATATGAATAGTTATAGATAGATAGATAGATAGATAGATAGATAGATAGGAATAGTTATAGATAGATAGATAGATAGATAGATAGATAGTGCATCAGAATGAATAGACTTTCTTACTAAGGGTTAGAGTTTAGGGTTAGAGTAAAGGTTAGGCTGAATGAAACATTTGTCCGATAAGCAAGTACAAAATTGCCCTCATATTCTGCCATTATTTAGATGTTGAGGTACCAAATGTGCAGGTTCTAAAACTTTCTGTTTTGTTTTTGCAGGTTGTTGAAGCGAAGAAACTGATGCATTGCTAGAAAATGGAAAAGATTTAGTATCAAGAACCCAACCTCATTCCTTGTTCACACTATTCTGTCAGATTTGACACCCTCCGACTTCCATCCATTTCCAAACAGGAAGTAAAACCGAGCAGGATGTTTCTTTATGACAGATACCGAGATTATAGAGTTGTGTTTAGGAATTCTTTTAGATGTGGGTCCATGGCGCAACGGATAAAGTGCTAAGTAATAATAATAAATTCTAAGTGATATTCTTGAGGTTTAAGGCAAAGTCCTCAGTACAGGCAATAATATATATATATATATATATATATATATAATTAAGATTTAAGTGAAACTTCTACCCGGTCATGGCTGAGGGAACGAGAACAATCCTCACTCGCGGATTAAAGAAAGGGATTCATTTGAAATTCTTTACAAGTTCTAGAATTTGACCTAAAGATTTACATGTTGAACAAGATGAACCTGAAGAAGATCGGAGGTTACATCGGCTAAAACGTTGTGAAAATAACAAGATGAGAACAATAGTCGGAACAATCAAAATAATACAGAGATTATGGAGGTTGTGGACAACTACCTACAATACCAAGATTCGGTGTTCCACAGTCAAGGGATAGAAACTCTTCAGCACCAATGAAGGATATGCATGGACCTAGAGGAGGGGGACTATGTTGAAGAATAAAAGACTGGAATATCTGTATTGGCTCCCATTGTCTTTAGGCTCATCACTTTTCAGTCACTCAACGTGTGTGTACGTCGTGTAGGCCTGTTATGTATATGTACTCTTATCATTGTTGCTATCAGTTTACGCATACACGCACACGTGTACACGCGCGTACACACGTGTACATAGATGCCAATGCACATTGATGCTGTGTACATATTTACACAGATATTTATGCGTCAGTGGCATACACATGTAACTGTGTGCATCGTCACTCGCATACACAGCGATACACATGCAGGCAGACGCGCACACGGACATATTATCCTCATCAGGACGCCCCCCCCCCCCACCTTCATCCCGAACTTTGTCATATAATTATGAGTGTTGACATAGGCAAGATTCCACGCTACATTTCTCCCATCGTAGACTCCATTTTGTATTTGCATTATGCGAAGATCCCACCCGTTTTCGTAAATTTCGGCACCCGGAACGCCCTACCCTCGGCGCCACCCCTACACCAAAGAAGAAGAAGAAGAAGAAAAAGAAGAAGAAGAAGAAGAAGAAGAAGAAGAAGACGATGATGATGATGATGATGATGATGATGATGATGATGATGATGATGATGATGATGATGATGATATTAAAGAAGAAGAAGAAGATGATGATGATGATGATGATGATGATGATGAAGAAGAAGATGATGATGAAGATGATGATGATGATGATGATGATGATGATGCTATTAAAGGAGATAATGATGATAATGATGATGATGTTAAAAAAGATGATGATGATGATGATGATGATGATGATATTAAAGATGATGATGATGATGATGATGATGATGATGATATTAAAGAAGATTATGATGAAGATGATGATGATGATGATGATGTTTAAAAAGATGATGATGATGATGATGATGATGATATTAAAGAAGAAGATGATGATGAAGATTATGATGATGATATTAAAGAAGGAGATAATGATGATGATGATGATGATGATGATGATGATGATGATGATGATGTTTAAAAAGATGATGCTGCTGCTGCTGCTGCTGCTGATGATGATGATGATGATGAAGAAGAAGAAGAAGAAGAAGAAGAAGAAGAAGAAGAAGAAGAAGAAGAAGAAGAAGAAGAAGAAGAAGAAACGCATTCGTCCCCTCCTCCCAACACACAATTCTAATAAATCTCTAAAACGGGTGGATCTGGCAGCGTAATGGAGGGTTGCAAGATGACGAGTGACGGCCGACCACAAATTGTGAGGTGTTCAAAATATTGGGCAGGGGGCGAAGGGCGCAGGGCGAAGATCGCGTTTGCATGAAATTTGGAAGGGGGCCCTCGATCTCAAATATTCGCAACGGCACATTTTTAGTAAAGAGAATCTGGAGGTATAGGTTAGGGTTATATGGGGATTGACGGACGGTCGGAAGAAGGAAGAGGGGCGGTAAAGTCAAAACGTGAAATGGGTCACGGGGGCCGAGCGATTGGGGGTGTGGTGTCGACCATGTGTTGTTATTTGAAAGAATGGTTATGACGCTTTATATCAAATCAGACAGTTTAATGTTGGGTCGGCGTTCGTGTGTGTCGAAGACCGCGCGTCATAGAAATACAAGAAAGGTGGAAAATGGAAAAGAACATATATATATATATATATATATATATATATATATATATATATATATATATATATATATATATATATATGAGAAAGGAAGGCTGAGGGTAATCCGACGTAATGGGAAATGAAAAAGGAAAAACCAAAAGATGTTTTTTTATGTATTCATCAACGTTTCGTCTTTATTTGTAAGACTTCCTCAGGATGATAATTTTAAGAAAAATGTCATGCAAGTACATAGAAATATTGGGTTGACATGACTTCTTTTCATTAACCCATCATGTCAACCCAATATTTCTATGTACTTGCATGACTTTTTTCTTAAAATTATCATCATGAGGAAATCTTACAAGTAAAGACAAAACGTTGATGAATACATAAAAAAAATATATTTTGGTTTTCCCTTTTTCATTTTTCATTCATATATATATATATATATTAAAATAATATTGTTTTGTTTTAGTCTTTTGCGAACGGAAAAGAGGAAACTGTCCGTTGATGATTTCTAAGCTGGTATGTTAACTTGGAAAATCAACCTCTCGGAAGCGGAATAGCGCCGAATCAAGGCATAAAATCATACGCATACAAAGAGATCAACATTCGTTCATCTACAGCTTTATAACACTAATAAATAAAATAACTGTAATAACGTAAGAGTAATAATAGTACTAATAGTTATACTGATGCCAATTTATGTAATTGTATAATCAAAAACAATTGGCCTCTGATAAATAAATCTTTAACAGCTAATGTAATATATAAAACAACAATAGCAAAATATATAATGAATATATAGATATATTTAAAAACATTCCACAGACCTACATATATATATATATATATATATATATATATATATATATATATATATATATATATATATATATATATATTTATATATATACACGCATGTTTACGAAGACTAATCGCCTGCGCGCATATACATACACGGTTTGTAGTACGCAGAAAAGGGGGATGGGCATTTTCCTTTAATCCGGGATCTCGGGTGGCAGCGTCTTTGTGTTGTTTCCGAGTGTCCATGACGCAAGTAGATACTTCCTAATGAGTGAGGCACGCCCTGAAAACTTCGGTCTTGACATTCAGACAGATAATTTGATATGATATTGCATATAGTATAGTTTTCTGTAGTGCATGAAGTACATAACTTGGTAAGTAGAGTGATCAAGTATTGTCAAATCAATACTGTAAGATGCGTTCTGTGTTTTTATTCGAAACGATACCTGCGAGTGCTGTTGAAATTTACTTGGTCATGTGTCCTAAGGATGAGGTATGTGCGTAAAATGATTTTAACGTAGATTTCGTTAATGAGATTGGAATTTGGAGTTGTTAGTATTATTCTGACCTTGTAAACAACTTATGTTCTGCCGGATTTCAACACGTCTTTCTTCGTCAGGTGAACGTTTGCATTCGTGTGTAGAAGTGTGTATATGTACGAAGGATTGTGATTCACTGGATGTTTATGTGGATTTATAGTACTTGTTTTTATAGTTTTTATTTAAATATTTCAAATAAAACTCATTGAAGAATATGTATAAATGTAAGATCAAATATATATATTTGAAAACACACACCCATATATAGAGTTTAAACTAGACACCATCCTCTAGTGTCTTCGGTCTCTCTCTACAAGGGTTTGTCAGGAAAACCTCACATGAAGATATTTAACCTTACAAGTAAACCCTGACTCAATATTCAAAATAACATAGTATTCGGAGCCAAAATAAGATCTCCTCGACACGGCTATACACTAGCTAATACGAGAAATGGTGCACCTTCTACAAGTAATGTTACCTCAAGTAACAACACTTAGCTGGATACTCCACCAGACTAGATGAATTCTTGTCCTGGAATCCGATAAGACCAAGAGACCACAGAGAAGATGAAAATGAATTTTCTTCACTTCTTTACTAACTCAACGTTCGATGGTAGAGAAGAATCTTGATTGAACACTCGGATATCTGTGTATATCAGATAAAACTCAAGTGCTAGCCCCAGAAAGGTTCCCCTTGATTTCTGAAAACTTACTTGCTGAAGTAAAATGAGAATACGTAATATATATATATATATATATATATATATATATATATATATATATATATATATATATATATATATATATATATATATATATATAATGGTAATAATCAAGGTAAAAACATCCACAGGGTAGTAATCCAAAGAATTTCAACCGGGTTTATAAAGAGTGCTCAATATCAAAATAGAGCTTTATATATGATCATTTTTATTTACACAGACATGTACAAAATCTGCGACACTGGCATGTCGATGTTATCGATCAACAGTTACTATAAACTGAGATCTCATCAGGCAGAGTTAGAATCCGATCTAGATCGGATTCTAACTCTGCCTGATGATATATATATAATTTATTAAGAAAAACTATATGTTATATATTTTAGACTCTCTGAAATATGTAACTAGATTTTTTAATAAATTATTTATATCTCTCGCGTTTTTGCGATCGAGCACCTTATTGATTTCTTTTTGACATCACCAGACACACACACTATATATATATATATATATATATATATATATATATATATATATATATATATATATATATATATATATATCCAAGCAAGCGTTGTTGAACGTCACGGAAATTTTTCGTTTTTAAATCTTCTTCGTGAGGTTCTCAAATATAAAACATTAACTCAAGTCTTCTTATTTAAAAAAAACTAATCCTGAAGACGACTATGAAAGTCGAAAGCGCTCTAAAAAAATGGCCGAATTAAGAACAATCGGGGAAATACTCTACGGATTGCCACCTGAAACCAGAAAGATAGCTCGACGGTTTGAGAACCTCAGGAAGAGGATTTACAAACGAAAAAGTTCCGTGACGTTCAACAACGCTTGCTTTGATAATGACTTGCTGCTTAAGCATATATATATATATATATATATATATATATATATATATATATATATATATATATATATATATATATATAAGTAAAAGATGAGAATAACATTTGTACAAAATACAAATCTTATTAAGTCATTAGTTGTTCAAAACAAGGGGTTTCAAATGAAAGAAGTTTATTTTTATTTTCCTTAAACCATGGCTTTTCAATGAATGAAATCTTATCGTCAGAGATAAGATGGTAAGGGAAATTATCAAAAGTCATAATTTGAAAAGATATAAAAATAATGTAAAAAAAAAATTTTTTAAATGTCAAATGCATAAAGAAACGGTTGAAAATAAATAAATTTATTTTAGTTTGAAACAACAGGTGACTTGATAGAATTTGTATTTAGTACAGTTTATATTCCCATCTTTTACTTGATGATATAATTGCTCTATCTCGTATATCGAGCATTAATTCTTTCGTGATAGGTTCTACTTTAAAGATATATATTATATCTTTATTCTCCAGTTCTTTACTTTATATATATCGCGTATGTAGGTAAAAAAATAATTTAATATTATGTACTTAAAGTAAATATTGTTATAAGCCCCTTGAAGAGATTGAAGTTGAGCCCTGTTCGGGGAAGTTCAAAAATAGAGTGTCACGTAGCTATATGGCATGTTGCGAAAATGTTCGTTGAAGACCCTCCAGACAGTCTTTCTATGTGTGCTTCCTCTCGCATAAATAGAACTTAAATTTCGTTCTTGATGTGATAATGTCTCGTGGTCGTGTAGTTATGACGCTTGCTTGCTGAGTCTATGTTACCGGGTTCAAATCTTACGACCGTCTGAGAGTATCATTCCCTACACTGATGAGAGTGAAAGCTTGAAACGCTGGCGTATATAGGTAAAAATAATTCAATATTCTTTACTTAAAATTAATTTATATAGATAGATAGATAGATAGATAGATAGATAGATAGATAGATAGATAGATAGATAGATAGATAGAAATGGTAGTTTGCTTGAAGCATTGCTGGGAATTGTAGATATTACGAAGGCAATGCAGAGAGCCGGATTGATAAGAAGCTGGAAAGAACAAAACTAATAACAGCAAGTGTGGTGTCGGCTGTGTGTGTTGTCATTTAATATTTCAGGAAAATCTTCCCTTTGTAAAAAAATAAACACCAAAGGAAAAGTGCGTCTGTGAGGAGAATTCGCCAAAAATGAAACTAAGAATATGCTAAATGGTTACATAAATGCAATCGTGTTTCAATTGAAGATGAATGATCTGTGAGTGAAGCACGATTGCAATCATGAATTAACATTATAATGCACTACAACTTAAATTATTATTTGAAATGTTCCTAAATATGATTGTATATATGAATGAGAGTAGAAAGTGACTAACTTGGGTTTACTTTCGGCAGCTTCCCGTATTTTATCCTTTAGTCCTCACATACAATGTTTCTGACAAAGGGGGAAGAATTGATGTTTATAGGTCTGAATCTATTCATCTAACACTTATCGTTGGCTAGGTTTTGACTTTAAAGTAGTATTTTTTTTTTTAGCTCCGTACATCAAGTGTCTTCCTGCCTTGCCTGGAGCGATTTCCATAAATAATATATATAGATTTTGAAAATCAACAATTGTGTAATTTAAATAAAAATATCTATTTATTTATTTTTTGCAAGCTTTCGTTGTAGAACAACTTTGTCGGGCGAGACTTGTCTTATAGTTTTTTTCTTCTTTTCATCTTCCTCATTTTGATGGTATTAACCCCGAGGGGTTGAATCACGATGTGAGCAGAAAGAGACGTTGCTCATATCGTGGTTCGACCCCTCGGAGTTTATACCATCGAAATGAGGAGGAAGAAAAAGAGGGGGGAAAATATAAGACAGTCCCGCCTGACAAAGTTGTTCTACAACGAAAGCTTGCAAAAGAAAAATTAATTTAAATTGCACGATTGTTGATTTTCAAAATATTGTTATTGTTTATGTACGTATACGTTTCGTCTTTTTTAATAATCGGGACTCATCAGCATAGAGATATGACTATTCACTACCGGTCATGCGATTCGAAACCCCGGATTACAAGTATTTTGCAACTCAAATCCGACGCCTTAAACACACGGCCAATTTTAAATAGCGAATAAGCTGTGATAATTTTAACACTTTATCGGCGGCTTAACGTCTAGAGCGTTCTACTTCTTTAATGGAACGAACGATGCATTTAAAGCTAGTGACGTCATGCTGTGTTAATACTACACTTACAGTGCTCTACTCTTTCGAGGAGCGACAAATAATAATAAATATTTGCTATTGTGTATTATCTATGCACATGTACGTTTCGTCCTATGCATATATATATATATATATATATATATATATATATATATATATATATATATATATATATATATATATATATATATATACATATATATATATATATATATATATATATACATATATATATATATATATATATATATATATATATATATATATATATATATATATATATATATATTAGTACTTCATGTATCCACATAAAATATTATAAGGAGATATAATTTTTTATGTGTCAGTTTTCAGTATTTACTTCAACAGTGCTCGATACGTAAGTAGAGCTAGGTAGTAAGCAATGAAAATATATATGGCAATCAAGCCACACAGAGGCTCCCGTGTTTCATCCCCGGGGGGAATCGTCAGGATCGTCAGGCTAAAAGCATTTAGCCTGACGATTCCCCCCGGGGATGAAACACGGGAGCCTCTGTGTAGCTTGGTTGCCATATATATTTTCATTGCTTACTATATATATATATATATATATATATATATATATATATATATATATATATATATATATATATATATCGAATAATTTAGTTAGTAAATTATGTATTAGCACATTACTCAATAAATCCCAGACCTTACATACAGATAGTTCCATTAATTAAAAAATCGATGTAATTTTTATAAAGTACTAACCTTTAAACGGAACATCTCAAAATTTATTTAACTGAAGCTACTGTTGCAAAATTTCAAAATAATGAGAACATTCTGAATTTCATATCGATAAAAAGCATTGCTTTCTGATGGGAAAAAATACTGTTCAAGCAAGGTAATGGCTTGATAAGTGTTATTTGGACTCTGCTATGTCCGAAACAACGGTGGTGTGTGTGTGTGTGTGTGTGTGTGTGTTTCCTGATTTCTTTTACATCAACTTGTCTGTAAACGTTTCTCTTGGATTGACTGGACAAATTATTCTTATACAATACTTTTACCCAGAATCTTTAAGAGCCTCCCTTTTTTGCTTTTTTGTTGTTTTTGGTTTGATGATGTCCCTGCAGCATCAGCTGATTCCCCCCCCCCTACCCATGGCCATCTTTTTTCGTCCGACACTTCTTCCACCCTCTCGCCATCTCTCAGTCTCAACCCGCACATCGCAAGGCCATTATGTCCAGCCGACCAGAATGACCAGTCAACAGTAATCAACAATGTCTCTCCCATTCCAGTTCGGTCAAGCGATAAACTGTGGCCATTTTTCACGGCCAGCCAAACGAATCACGACCGCAAATGGCCGTTCTCGCTTTTATGGCGAACACCGTCCAGTCTTTTACCCCCCAGTGACCAAACGATGGCGTTGCTCTCCATCCAGTGGCCATAAAAAGAAACCGAACAAAAGAACGCAAAGGACAAATTGACGCCCCCCCCCCCCTAGTGTTTAATGGACTCGGCCATTGCAAATATTTGGTCCATAAACGGCGCCATGCGACCACGCCCAGCTTTGGTTTCTGGACAAAGCAGTGAAGCGAATTCTTTCATAATAATATCTTGTTAACGTCTTTGTAGACAATGGTCAACAATGGAACCAGGGTAACACCTTCTTTTCGGATTCGGCCCTGACCATTGTGGCCGACGTTGGCCAAATGCTTTCGCCAAACAACAGCGTTTTTTTTTTTGCAACGAAACCAAATGAGCCATCAGCTTTGGGGGGGGGGGTTCTTTTTTTCGACGAACGCTTTTATTAAAACTGTTTGTTTTGCATAATCAGAAAAGAAACATTTTGAGGAAATATCTGCTCATTTACAGTTGAAAGGCGAGATAAAAAGATAAGCTACCCCTAACCCACCGGTCAATTTGTTGATCTCTCTCTCTCTCTCTCTCTCTCTCTCTCTCTCTCTCTCTCAGTATATATATATATATATATATATATATATATATATATATATATATATATATATATAGATTTAGATTTTTCACTTATAAGATGTTTTATTCAGTGAAATACCCGGATTAGGCCAATAAAAATAAGCTCGATGATACTCGATTACAGGGTACAGAGCATTTATATGTGATTTTTTGAAGGCTTACCAAAGCATTTCGTTCAGGTGATGATTGGTCTCCTGAACGGAATGCTTTAGTAAGCCTTAAAAAAATCACACATATATATATATATATATATATATATATATATATATATATATATATATATATATATATATATATATATATATATATATATATGAAAGAAGATATAGATAGAGATAAACATGTACGAATGACAAATCTATTTCAACTTCGATTGTTCAATGCAAGGTGTACTCTGTAAAAACATGTTTATTTTTCTTTCCTTAAGCCAAGGCTTTTCAAAGATTATATATATATATATATATATATATATATATATATATATATATATATTCAACGAACACTACATATTAGTTTGATCGTCCATCGATACCTTCCGTTTTATGGAAACACTGGAAACTCATCCCGCAGGGCTAAAGATACCACGTGTGACTGTTCTTAAGTCGATGCGATGGCGAACTAACACGCGCATAAAGTTAGTTAATATACTTATTGTTATTTTATTTAATATATAAATTTTCGGACTCTACGGTGGATCTGACCCCTCGGGGTTAATACCAACAAAATGAAGAAGAAAAACAAAGTATTGCTTTTGAGAAATATATATTCATCGAAAGTCTTAGCAAAAAAAAATAATAATAATTTCATCATTTAAAATTGCACTATTTTTTTTTTCAAATTTCAATATAATGAATAAATATTTTTATATCCATAGATATATATATATGTTTCGTGTTTTTACGTTCGTCAGTAGGGAAATTAAGAAACCGTAACACCGGTCGAACGATTCGAACCCTGAATTAAAATATTATGGACCCGGTTTCTTACCAATTCGGTCATCGTAACAATTAGATTGCAAATGCGAAGAAATACGCCTTGTATTTTTTTCTATTAATAAAAACAAATAATGAGATTCAGAGAGTGTTTCGCTCTCTCTTTATTAATAAGGGTAGAGAACTTAGCATATTTGAATCAGCAAATGTAATTTTTTTGAGAGGACTCAACAAATTGTAGCTTACGGTATAGCCGTTAAAATTATCACTGTTTATTCGCTGGGCGTCGGGATTTGAGTTGCAAAAATACTCGGAATCCGGGGTTTCGAATCACATGACCAGTAGTGAATAGTCATATCTCTATGCTGATGAGTCCCGATTATCAAATAGACGAAACGTATACGTACATAGATAATAAACAAAACAAATATTATATATATATATATATATATATATATATATATATATATATATATATATCAAATAGAGCTTTATATATATATATATATATATATATATATATATATATATAAAGCTCTATTTGATATTGAGCACTTTTTATAAACCCGGTTGAAATTCTTTGGATTACTACCCTGTGGATGCTTTTACCTGGATTATTGCCATTATTATTATTATTATTATATATATATATATATATATATATATATATATATATATATATATATATATATATATATATATATATATAGTGAAAGCGTGTAGAGTTAAAGGTGGTTCGTGAGTGTGTATATATATATATATATATATATATATATATATATATATATATATATATATATATATATATATATATATATATATATATATATATATATGATGGACTCTCCCGTCGATTTCGACGTATGAGTGCCCCACCACGAGATGCCCGCGCATGAATTTGTAATTGCAAGGGTTGCGCAATTCAACAACCGCTATCCTGAGTCGGCATTGCTTGGTTCCAATGGCAAGTAGTAATACAACACGACTGGAAACAATGCCGAGATAAGCAGAGAGCACATACAGCATATATATATATATATATATATATATATATATATATATATATATATATATATATATATATATATATTGAAAACTGATTCGGATTCGCGCCTTATGACCGTTTGAAATTATCACTTTTCTTCACTGATGAGAGCAAAAGCTTGAAACGACGCCGTTTTTAGATAAATATAATTTAATATTTATTCATAAATGTTACAAAACCCCTTTAAGAAAATTAAAGTTTGTTCCTTATTAGAAAATGTCAGCCACTAGACATCAATTAAGCAATTTCAATTTTAATCCTTAAGACCCCTTAATCTTAAGACTTAAATTCGAGACATTTTCTAGAATCAAAACCGTGCAATGGATTTTGACCAAAAATTGGAATAAGTATTCTAGACATAATGGTTAGTAGCATCATAAATTGATTTGAATCTTCAAAAGAGAACATAAAAGTGACGTAAATTGTTCTGTTCGGGAATTAATTTTGGGACGGGTATTTATTTTTTCCTTTTCTCTTTTACTCATGACTTATCCCCACTTATCAAGGCCCGGGGGGGGGTGCTGCACTCGAGCATATCAGTTGGACGATGAACAACACCATGAGAAGATTTTAAATGATGGATGGACTTTGATTATTGAAAAGATCGGTCCAACAACTATTTGTTAGCATTGAACTTGAAGACGACCATGTTGTAGTCCGTTGAGAAGCAGTCCCGTGATATTTGTTCCACGGATCAGAATGACACTTCGTTCATGGATGTTCCCTATAATTTTAGGTACACAGAGAGAAAAGGGAAAGTGGTCGTAGCTAAACGAGTTCTGTTAATGTTTTACAGGCTGGACCAAAGATTGTAGCTGAGTCGAGCACCTACCATGAAAATAACGACTGAGTAGAGAAAGACTAGCAACATCTCTTATGTGAGAAAAGGGTTGAGATCATCTCCCACTAGATTGCGAAGTCGATTTTGTACTTGGTCGAGGACAGAAAGAGTGCCCTTGGCGATCCCTCCTCGGATATGGCAGAAGTTCTACGTCTTAGGACGCGTATCTGGCTCTTATAGACGTAGACGATTGCATCAAACGTGATATACTTTCTGGAGCAGTGGAATGATCCAACCATTTTTCCAGCAAGCTTAGCAACAGATTTGAGGCAAGTCTCTTATTTTGCGTCCGTAATGAAAGTCAGTCGTCGAAGCTTATCAAATAAGGAGGCTTCATCAATGGGGGGGGCGGCCTTCCATTTCGACTGTGAAAAATGTGGATCTGAGCGTTGGAGGTGAAAGGAGAGAAGCTTGGTTTTAGTGATGTTAGAAGTAACAAGACACTTTCCCCGCCATTGCACCGCCTGCACTAAGTCGAAAGAGAGAGAGAGAGAGAGAGAGAGAGACACACACACACACACAAAAGATCTCTTTCTCTCTCTCTCTCTTTCTCTTTCTCTCTTTCTCTCTCTCTTTCTCTTTCTCTTTCTCTTTCCCTCTCTCTCTTTCTCTTTCTCTCTTTCTCTCACTCTCTCTTTCTCTCTTTCTTTCTCTTTCTCTCTTTCTCTTTCTTTCTCTTTCTCTCTCTCTTTCTCTCACTCTCTCTTTCTCTCTTTCTTTCTCTTTCTCTCTTTCTCTTTCTTTCTCTTTCTCTCTCTCTTTCTCTCACGCTCTCTCTCTTTTTCTCTCTCTCTATTTCTCTCTCTCTTTCTCTCTCTATTTCTTTCATTCTCTCTTTTTCTCTCTCTCACTCATTCTCTCTCTTCCTTTCGTATGCCCCGGATTCTTCTTTTTCTTCTTTATTTCTTTGTCATTTTCTTTCTTTGTAAGCCCTACGTTTTCTTCTTCTTTTTCTTTGTTTATTTCATTCTTTTCTTTGTCCTTTTCTTTCTTTGTTCTTTCCTTTCGTATATCCCACGTTTTCTTCTTCTTCTTCTTCTTTCATTCTTTCTATCTCTTTCTTTCCTTTCGTATGTCCCGCGTTTTTTTCCACCATTACGAGTGTATCAGAGAAGCCCCACTTCTCCCTCTTTCCATTCCCCCCCCCCCCCCTTCTTTGCATTTGTCTTTTAATTCGTCCCTGGCGTCCATTTTAAAACAACGTTATCACACATTTGTTTGGCGACCTTAAACAGCTAAAGTACAAAGACCCACAAGCAGGGAGGGGGGGAGTGAGGGGTAAGCCTTGATTCTTCACGTACCCCCCCCCGCCCCCCGGCCCTCCTTCCTACCACCGGTGGTGTTCAAGTCTTGCCGAAAAGACAAAATGACAACAGCCAATCCATCCACGCTAACCACTGCTCGCCATCTGACGTCAGCAGGATCAAAGGCACAACCAATCACTAAAGCTGATCGAACGGGTCAGTTTAAGAATAGAGAGCAGGTCATCCGCAGTGGGAGGGGGGCAACAACACAATTAGAAGAAGAAGAAGAAGAAGAAGAAGAAGAAGAAGAAGAAGAAGAAGAAGAAGAAGAAGAAGAAGAATGGATGAATGAATTCGCATCACTGCTGTCAGTCTAGGATGCACTTTGAACTCTTCTAACGCAATC
>OY744538.1:3031986-3059486 GCA_963556195.1 Sepiola atlantica | reverse complement strand
TTTTTAAAACAATTTTTTTAACACTTTTGGGGAAATATCGTTCTATCCTGTTAAATGACGAGAGACTTTGTTATTATTATTTCTATGGTCGAACCTTTCCGTTTCGCAGTAGACATACATCGCGGTAAAAAGAAAACAGTTTGAGAAATCAAATATAGACAAAAAAATAAACTATCAATACAAAATACTGTTTTCAAAAACCATATTTCTATTTTTTTTAATTGAATCCCTGCGTGGCCACCGAGAGTTACTACAGGCCGGTTGGCTAGAAAATGACGTCACTGCATTGCGTGTCAAAACAATGGCCGTCGTAATGACAATAAAAGGCATTTCGACTTCTCTATTCACTAAATAATCCATCAAAATTCAGAAAATCAATCAATTTTAATGAAATTTTCAGTATTTATTAATTAATGAGCACGGAATATAATAAACCCATTACTTTATTATAAAGCTTGGTACAAATGTATTATTTCTTGTAAACAAAAAACACCTTTACTAAAGTTATTCAAAATATCAAAACATGTTGACCATACGATATTGTAAATATTTAAAACAAAGCATTAGAAAACTTTAAAAATTGCATGTAAAAAAAGAAAAGAAAGGAACACGATTCGACTTATCCTGAAACTGATCTTTATTCAATATAAATTTAAAGAAAATAATAATTCACGATCAAATACTGCAAAAAACTGAATTATGAATTACCATTATTTAAACTTCTAACCCAATCAACCGTAAGTAATTCAGTCTTTGAAATTTGTTTAAAAATTATACAGTGACGTCAGAGGGGGCAGGAAGTTAGTTGCTTGGCCTTGTCAACTCTCGGTGGCTATGATCCCTTACAGCTTGGACGGCTTTTTAAAAATTATTTTTCCATTCCAGGCAAACATTACTTTATTTAATTTAATCTAATTTAATTTAATTTAACTTAATTTAATGATTACAGCATCCATGTTGTTATTTTTTATTTTTTATTTTCAGAGCTGATCCATTCTTGTCCGCAGTATACATAGGATTGGACGCGTGATCCTAGTTCCGCAGAAAACACCTTGAAAGATCGTATATATACTATGAATAAAATATATTAATCCAGTTTCTATTTTTAAAATAATTTCCAATGTCTGGGGCCGGTTTTTATATAAATTAATATTTATTTAAATAAAATGCATTGTTTGGCTTTAAACCGCTTTCTTCTTTCACACACACACACACACACACACACACATATATATATATATATATATATATATATATATATATATATATATATATATATATATATATATATATATATATAATTAACTTGTTACCAATATCCAGGGGGTAGGAATCCGAAGGAAGTTGAAACCGGGTTTATGAGAGTGCTCAATGAAAATTCAGAGCAAAATATATTTTTTGTTGATGATTTTATTCCATTAATTGCTAAAATGGAATAAAATCACCAACAAAATATATATATATATATATATATATATATCCAGCAGGCAAGTATTGTTGAATATAAGAGAACTCATGTCTAGATATCCTTTGGTAGATCCTTTCAATAGTCCGAATCAGGACCTTAGTTTCGGAGGGAAATTGGCTGATGAATTTACCATAGTTTGGATTTGTGTCCCAAGTACTTTCAGACCCATCCGGGTCCATCTTCAGGGGAATAAGGTTAATCAGGTACAGACCATGTGTTAGTATCATAGAAGGTTTTGGCGGGAATTATGTACTAAGTACAAAACTATATTTATAACTATAGACATCTTAGAATATTATTACTGATATTAAAGTTAATTCTATTAATTAGGGTTTTGTTTTGGTTTTTATATATAGGGCTTCTAATATATGGAGTTTTTGTTTGGTAGTACTATATTATAGGATTTTGGTATTTTCTACTAATATATATATATATATATATATATATATATATATATATATATATATATATATAGATATATATATATATTAGTATTTCATGAATCCACATAAAATTTTATAAGGAGATATAATTTTTTTTATGTATCAATTTTCAGTATTTACGACAGGCCAGTACATGTAGAAATTTAGACGCCCGGTGTAGATTATACCTGAATGAAAATTTGAAATCCTAAACTTTAAAGACCCTCGAAATCTATTAAACTGTAGAAGTGAGATAACAAACAGCTGCTTACACAGAAATAAATTTACCTTAGGCTAACGATAAATAAATAAATAAATAAACAAAAACTAAACGAAAACTTAACAATTTAAAAATAAAAACCTAAAATAGAAATACAAGGAACCACGTTTTAAAATAAACTCACCCATTATATTGACACAACAAAGGAAACAGGATATAGGTCAATCTATGGAAAACAGAACAATAGAACAGGATATAGGAATGAAGTAACACTAACCACACCTTTGTTCGTGGGAAGCCCAACGATTGGCTGAGAGAACAACAAAGAATCTGATTGGTTAACTAGCTAGCCGTGTATATAAAAACACCCGGCAAAAATAACTCCATGCATTTTAGCCTGAAGATTCCCCCCGGGAGCCTCTGTGTAGCTTAATTGCCATAAATATATTTTCATAGCTTACTATATATATATATATATATATATATATATATATATATATATATATATATATATATATGTGTGTGTGTGTGTGTGTGCATCAACTAGGCCAGTTGGCACATGCATATTAAAAGAGATAGCTACATACATATATACTTCATAAGAAAAGATGACTGTTTACTCGTTAGACGAATATGACCATCGCTGACACTTACTCAAAATACCAAGAAACCCAGAAAGAAGCAAAGTGTTTAAGATATCCGGTTTAATAGAGAAACAAATTTGATATATTCGAGTTCGCTTTCTCTTAACGGCATCCATTTCTATAAAAAGCGATATATAAAAAAAATAAGACACTGACTGATACAAAAAAACGCTATATCGATAGTAAGGTAGTAATGTATTTCTGACCGTGCCACTATTGTATCAAAGAGTCAAGTATTCTTGTTATTTTTATAAAGGGATCTTTACAAGTTGTTTATTCTTTATGGAAGTCGCTTCCGATAAGGCAAGAAGCCACTTGACGTAAGGAGCTTTAAAAAAAACTACTTCAAGGTCAACTAGCCAACGATAAGTGTTAGATGGATAGATTCCGACCCAGAAAACAGCCATTCTTCCCCCTTTGTCAGTAACATCGCTCATGGAATGTGAAGACTAAAGGACGAAATAAGGGAAGCAAGAGTTACGAGGTTGCCGAAAGTAAACCCAGGTCCACTTTCTACTCTCCTAAGGTCCACTTTCTACTCTCCTAGGTCCACTTTCTACTCTCCTAAGGTCCACTTTCTACTCTTCTAAGGTCCACTTTCTACTCTCCTAAGGTCCACTTTCTACTCTCCTTGGTCTATTTTCTAATCTCCTAAGGTCCACTTTCTACTCTCCTAAGGTCCACTTTCTACTCTCCTAAGGTCCACTTTCTACTCTCCTAGGTCCATTTTCTAATCTTCTAAGGTCCACTTTCTACTCTTCTAAGGTCCACTTTCTACTCCCCTAAGGTCCACTTTCTACTCTCCTAAGGTCCACTTTCTACTCTCCTAGGTTCATTTTCTAATCTTCTAAGTCTACTTTCTACTCTCCTAAGGTCCACTTTCTACTCTCCTAGGTCCACTTTCTACTCTCCTAGGTCCACTTTCTACTCTCCTAAGGTCTACTTTCTACTCTCCTAGGTCCACTTTCTACTCTCCTAAGGTCCACTTTCTACTCTCCTAAGGTCCACTTTCTACTCTCCTAGGTCCACTTTCTACTCTCCTAGGTCCACTTTCTACTCTCCTAAGGTCTACTTTCTACTCTCCTAGGTCCACTTTCTACTCTCCTAAGGTCCACTTTCTACTCTCCTAGGTCCATTTTCTAATCTTCTAAGTCTACTTTCTACTCTCCTAAGGTTCACTTTCTAATCTTTTACGGTCTACTTTCTACTCTACTAAGGTCCACTTTCTACTTTAATTAATGGTAAGTTGAAAATGCGGGGGTGGGGGTCATTAGAATTATATAATCCATTTTTGTGCGAGTCTGCGTTTTAGAATGTATTTTTATGCGTGCATATAAATATTTATAATGTATGTATATTTATACGTGCATATAAATATTTATAATGTATGTATATTTATACGTGCATATAAATATTTACAATGGATGTATATTTATACGTGCATATAAATATTTACAATGTATGTATATTTATACGTGCATATAAATATTTACAATGTATGTATATTTATAGGTGCATAAAAATATTTACAATGTATGTATATTTATACGTGCATATAAATATTTACAATGTATGTATATTTATACGTGCATATAAATATTTACAATGTATGTATATTTATACGTGCATATAAATATTTACAATGTATGTATATTTATACGTGCATATAAATATTTACAATGTATGTATATGTATACATGCATATAAATATTTACAATGTATGTATATTTATACGTGCATATAAATATTTACAATGTATGTATATTTATACGTGCATATAAATATTTACAATGTATGTATATTTATAGGTGCATATAAATATTTACAATGTATGTATATTTATACGTGCATATAAATATTTACAATGTATGTATATTTATACGTGCATATAAATATTTACAATGTATGTATATTTATAGGTGCATATAAATATTTACAATGTATGTATATTTATACGTGCATATAAATATTTACAATGTATGTATATGTATACGTGCATATAAATATTTACAATGTATGCATATTTATACGTGCATATAAATATTTACAATGTATGTATATTTATACGTGCATATAAATATTTACAATGTATGTATATGTATACGTGCATATAAATATTTACAATGTATGTATATTTATACGTGCATATAAATATTTACAATGTGTGTATATTTATACGTGCATATAAATATTTACAATGTATGTATATTTATACGTGCATATAAATATTTACAATGGATGTATATTTATACGTGCATATAAATATTTACAATGTATGTATATTTATACGTGCATATAAATATTTACAATGTATGTATATTTATACGTGCATATAAATATTTACAATGTATGTATATGTATACGTGCATATAAATATTTACAATGTATGTATATTTATACGTGCATATAAATATTTACAATGTATGTATATTTATACGTGCATATAAATTATTACAATGTTTGTATATTTATACGTGCATATAAATATTTACAATGTATGTATATTTATACGCGCATATAAATATTTACAATGTATGTATATTTATACGTGCATATAAATATTTACAATGTATGTATATTTATACGTGCATATAAATATTTACAATGTATGTATATTTATAGGTGCATATAAATATTTACAATGTATGTATATTTATACGTGCATATAAATATTTACAATGTATGTATATTTATACGTGCATATAAATTATTACAATGTTTGTATATTTATACGTGCATATAAATATTTACAATGTATGTATATTTATACGTGCATATAAATATTTACAATGTATGTATATTTATACGTGCATATAAATATTTACAATGTACGTATATTTATACGTGCATATAAATATTTACAATGTATGTATATTTATAGGTGCATATAAATATTTACAATGTATGTATATTTATACGTGCATATAAATATTTATACGTGCATATAACGGTGTTAGAACGCGTGTATGTATGTGTATGTGTATGCTATGGTAATAATTTGAGTTTGTTTTTTGTCTTGGCGGTCGGCTAGACCACTGGGAGCGACAGGATCCTTGTCTAGGAGAAGAATACCCTGTTGTGAAATCTGCAAATTCGTTTGCATACATTACGGCGGATCAGTTCATTATTACTTTTTTTTTGGGGGGGGGTGAGAGCATCAAGTGCATTTGCTGTTATAACAATGTGGGATTTCCCTTGTGCAAGGTTTTTCTCCAATTAAGAAGTGACAAGAACATATATTACTTGCCGTGGAAAGCATCTCATGTTTCGCTTCTTCTCGTTTTTTGTTGTGTTTTTTTTTTTTCGAAACATGTCAAGCAATGGCAACGTTGCATCAGTTGCAGCCAGCGTGTAAATTATATCCGTTTTATTGTGTGTGTTTTAGTTTGAGGAGAAAGTTCACGCGACTTGGGAAGTTATTTAATCATCTTATCGTAGACTCGAGGAATCGTTTGTATCAAAGAAATCTCCCACGCTCTGCTACAAGTTGTACGCAGAATAGAATTTTTAAAAAGTGACAAAAAAAAAAAAAACGCAAAAAAAAATTTTTTTTTAGTTGAGGATTGATAATTTGCATCATTTTGGTTATTCGGACTACATTTCTCATCTTGAGTGTTATCATCACAACGTTTCGGCCGCTGTAACCTCTGGCCTTCTTCGAACTCAGGAATCTTACTGTCGAACTCGGGAATCAAGACGGAATTTCGAACGGAACCCTTTATTAAATCCACGGGAGTAGGATGCTCTCGTTCCGTCTGCCATGACTTGGAAAAGTCTTCAGTAATTCGCAATTCATTGTATCGCCCGCACCGAGGATTGAACCATCAACCTTCAGATGACTATCACTTGGAACTGAATTTAGTGATAGTCATCTGAAAGTTGATGGTTCAATCCTCGGTGCGTGCGATACAATGAATTGCGAATTACTGAAGACTTCTCCCAGTTATGACTGACGAAGCAAGAACATGCCACCCCCGTGGATTAAATAAAGGGTTCCGTTCGAAATTCCGTTCAGATTCCCGAGTTCGACAGAAATATTCCCGAGTTCGTAGAGACACACCTGAAGAAGGCCGGAGGTTACAGCGGCCGAAACGTTGTGATGATAACACGCGAGATGAGAAATGTAGTCCGAATAACCAAAATTATGCAAATTATAAAGTTATCATCATCATTGAATGGGGGGGGGGGGTCTTCTGTATTTAAACATGCAATTGTTTGTAAAATGTAAAAACAAAACTTCCATATCATTTTGATCAGTAATCATTAGTAGTAGTAGTAGTAGTAGTAGTAGTAGTAGTAGTTGTTGTATTCTTCTTATATAGAGATATTATTATTATTAGTAGTAGTAGTAGTAGTCGTTGTAGTTGTAGTAGTAATAGTAGTAGTAGTTGTAATAGTAGTAATAGTAGTCATTGTAGTAGTAGTAGTAGTTGTAGTAGTAGTTGTAGTTGTAGTAGTCATTGTTGTAGCAGTAGTAGTAGTAGTTGTAATAGTAGTAGTAGTAGTCGTTGTAGTTTTAGTAGTAGTTGTAGTAGTAGTTGTAGTTGTAGTAGTAGTAGTCGTTGTAGTAGCAGTAGTAGTAGTTGTAGTAGTAGTAGTAGTAGTAGTAGTCATTGTTGTTGTAGTAGTAGTAGTAGTAGTCACTGTAGTAGTAGTAGTAGTCGTTGTAGTTGTAGTTGTAGTAGTAGTCGTTGTAGTTGTAGTAGTAGTAGTAGTAGTAGTAGTAGTAGTAGTAGTAGTAGTAGTATATAGAGATATTATTATTATTATCATCTCTATTCTTGGCCTTTTGGCTAAGATCAAAGTGTAGTATCTGTTCCGATGGATACTGCACCCCATACTGGTATTGTCTTGTCCTTCGGGGCTTGACTTACGCCGGTCAATGGGTCTGTCCTGTGCAGTTCTAGGAGGTCCACCCTCACAGGATTTGACTCCCCTCTTTGGGAAGGAGTAAGTTTATTGCTTACTGTCTGAGGCGTCCCTACCGAGGAATGCCGACGAGGCTGCCTAGGCAATTTTTAAACCCCACTTTCCCGACCCGACCTTTGGTCACATCTTACTTGTGGAAGTAAGATAAAAACTGGCCTTGTGCCTAACTCCTGGAGAGGAGTAAATCAATACTCTAGGAGTAATCACACAACTCATCGTCAGTGATTGCTCACCGACAACAACCGGTGGTGTTCCATGGAGTCTGAGTGACAACAAGCTCCCCCCCCCCCCCAGATTTCCAATACTCTCCACTACTTTTCGATAATCACCGCAACTGACCTTGCGGTATCGCAACAGCCGCCTACCATTGATTTCTCGCTGGCAACGACCATTGGTCTCCCCTGGGATTTGGGTGGCAATAAGACTCCCCAAGGTCTCAGTACTCTCTGCACTCTTTCAGTGGAGGTCAGGTTAGTGCTCTCCCTCCTCGGTCTTCCCATCCTCCTTGACCCTCTATGACTATTTTGTGTGGTGTCAACCGACCGGTGCCATCATTTTTTTTTTGGGGGGGGCAGCTTATTATATTTCTTGAAGTTTCTGTTCCTTGGTTCGTGCGACATTATTATTACTAGTAGTAGTAGTAGTAGTAGTAGTAGTAAGAATTATTATTATTATTATATGGAAGTCTTATTATTTGTTATCATTTTTTCATATTGAAGTACACAGACTTATTATTTGTCCATCTATTGTACGTACGTGTTCATGGTGAGTGCAGACACACGTATGTAAATTAGATAGCGACGCTGAAAACAAAGAGTCACTGTATCTCTAGATTCTCAAAGAGATATTAGGGTGTATTAGAGAGTGGTTGAATCAAAATAGAATGAGAGGCGAGAGAGACATACATAGATAGCTAAGAGAGAGAGAGAGAGCGAGAGAGAGATGGATGACTTGTTCAGTTAATTATAAATTACGAATAATTAAAAAAATTCAAACATAACTCAATCCCAGAACTAAAATATATTTTAGCACGTATTTTGTGTTATTGAAGTACATAAGAAAAAAAGTTTTAAGGAAACAAACGTTGATTGACTCGCATTTAGTATAATAATAGATAATAGTTTCTTTTGATTTGTTTTTACATCTTGTTATTGTGTTAATATTCCGAATTGCAAGCCCTTAATTCAATGTGTAGGTACCTCGCATTCGTGTGCTTCCCAGTTTCGTTTGAAATCCGTTCAGGTCGCCCCGTGCTGCAATTTCCGACCTACTCATTCTCCGGCCGAACATTAAAAAAAAATAATGCGTCTATCCAGAACGCAACAAATAACAAGACGAGAGAAAAGTATGAACAGAAATGGACCGAAATTCCGACGTGACTCCCCCCCCCCACTACCGCCCATCTCACCCTAACCCTAACCCTAACCCTAACCCTAACCCTAATCCTGCCTCTACCGCCCATCTCACCACCTCAAAAAAAAAAATAATGAAACACTTTTTGCTTCGAACACGGAAACCAGAAATAAATAAAATCAATGTGACACCCCTCCCGTTAACAATAAACCGACAACGAGAGGAGGGGAGCTCAACCCTCGACTCTCCTTATATTTGGGAGTATATTAATTCTTCGATCAAGCACTGGGGTCAGTGAGGCGTTCGAATATGGGCGAATAATCCGTCTCGCACTGAGTCACAGCCAGCCAACGCCCCTCACCACCTTGACCCCAACCCACCCTCGTTACTGTTGTTGTTGGCCAGGAATCGAAACGGTCATGGCTCGTTTCTCTCTACGGGGTTCCAATTCAACATCATTTCCTTCTCGACTCCATTACACAGCCGGACAAAGGCCACCAAGAGACGGCTGGCGGAAGTCGAATATCCGTAATTGCCCGGATATTCCTCTGGTTCCTTGTTCGCCCGTTTCCGTTTTCAATATTTCCAAACATATATTGGCCGCCCCTCCTATAGCCGGTCCTTCCATGCTGGTCGCTCAGTCGTAAAACGCCGCTAAAATTACGCTTATTATATTGACCACCGGGACTTCCAACCCAGACCAAAACACGTACGCGCACGCGCAGGCGCCTCCTGTGCCTCGCATATAACCAAGCGTATTCATTCCTACACACACGAAACAGAAATCAGAAAAACTAGTCAACAACGACGAAAATAAACACCAATTTATATTAACGCTCACTTGCATATCGTCATCATCATAAAACTGGGATACAGAGCGAGTTATTTCGGTTGCGGTGATTGCGGTCGGAGTTCGAATCGGAATGATTGCCGTTATTTTAGTCGTTCGATTTTATGGTTGGTTAGATTAAATTTTCAAGTTTGAAATTCTTCATGAAACACAATCTCTAGATAAAGAAACATTCGATTGAGCAAGACAGAAATATCTTAAAAATACACAATAGTTGATGATTGGGGGGGGGGGACTGCTGACCCTAGTTGTTGCGAAGAATAATTTAACTAAAGAATAAATTGTAACAATTTTCCTTACATGAATAAGTATTTTGAAAAAAATAATTGAAGCAAAATACAATACTTTCTTGCCAAAAAAAAAAACATGGTAGAAGAAAGAAGACAAAATGGCTAGTCGGAATCAAATAGCGATTTGTCAGATGCAATGCTATTTAGGTCTAAAGTCAAGAATGCGACAGACTTTTCTTATATATATATATATATATATATATATATATATATATATATATATATATATATTAAATTATGAAAATATATTTATGGCAATTAAACTTCCGCATTTCATCCCCATAGGGAATCGTCAGGCTAAAATGCGGAAGCCTCTGTGTAGCTTAATTGCCATACATATATTTTCATAACTTACTACCTAGCTCTACTCATGGACTGAGCGCTGTTTAAGTAAATACTGAAAATCGATACATAAAATAGTATATTTTCTCATAATTTGGATATATGAAATAATTATATATATATATATATACCGTATTTCTTAATTGGGAGAGTTTCCCAGCAGAGTGCTCAATTATTAATGCAAAAGTAAAATTAACTAAATAATTAATAAGAGCATGATATTTATTAATATTAAATAAAGAGTTACAACAACATCCGGATGTTGTTGTAACACTTTATTTAATATTAATAAATATCATGCTCTTATTATATATATATATATATATATATATATATATATATATATATATATATATATATATATATATATATATATAGTACATATGTTATATTAGTTTATGTAGATTATTAATCCGTTGAAACTCCAGTGTTTATAAAAAGTTCTCAATAACAAGTAGAGCTGTTCTTTAGTATAATTTTTATTTATACAAACATTATTGGTTACATATGTGCACACATGTTTCCGTTGTACTCTTCACAGAGAGTCAACCTCTTCAGACCAATTTTTTTCACTTTCTCGTTTTTCTTTTGGTCTGAAGAGGTTTACTCTGTGAAGAGTACAACCGAAACATGTATGCACATATGCAACCAATAATGTTTGTATAAATAAAAATGTATATGTTCAAAACTTTGTATCTTTTTTCTTTTCTTGCCTACATTCTGCAGGGGTCACTTGAGTTCAAGTTTGAAAAGGGGTGGGTGGGGGTAGTTCACTAGCGAATGTAGGTAGGGGATGAATATCGTCCAAACTAAGCATGCTAGTCTTGTAAAAGACACATTTCGTATCTGCCTCTGAAGGAGCTGAGATGTATGGGTGGCATTTAACAACTAAAAAAAAAAAAAAAGCTAAGTGTTTAAATTATTTTTACTCTGAATTTATTTTTTTAATTAATCCATGTATTAACATGCTATGAAAATCTAGCTAAAATAATCTTTCTTTCCAGAATACTTGGCTGTTCAAAACTTTGTATCTTTTTTCTTTTCTTGCCTACATTCTGCAGGGGTCACTTGAGTTCAAGTTTGAAAAGGGGTGGGTGGGGGTAGTTCACTAGCGAATGTAGGTAGGGGATGAATATCGTCCAAACTAAGCATGCTAGTCTTGTAAAAGACACATTTCGTATCTGCCTCTGAAGGAGCTGAGATGTATGGGTGGCATTTAACAACTAAAAAAAAAAAAAAAGCTAAGTGTTTAAATTATTTTTACTCTGAATTTATTTTTTTAATTAATCCATGTATTAACATGCTATGAAAATCTAGCTAAAATAATCTTTCTTTCCAGAATACTTGGCTGTTCAAAACTTTGTATCTTTTTTCTTTTCTTGCCTACATTCTGCAGGGGTCACTTGAGTTCAAGTTTGAAAAGGGGTGGGTGGGGGTAGTTCACTAGCGAATGTAGGTAGGGGATGAATATCGTCCAAACTAAGCATGCTAATCTTGTAAAAGACACATTTCATATCTGCCTTAGCAGTGAAGAAACCGAAACCTCGTTCGGGGTTGAAAGAGAGGGGAGTGAGGGAAACCTATCTTCAACTTACTGTTCCCTTCTTAGTATGCAATTGAACTTATTCTATCTACATGTGTACATATATATATATATATATGTAATATATATATAATGTATATTATGTGGATTTTTTTTTTTTTTTTTTTTTTTTTTACCCCTCTCGGAGTGTTGGACCCGTAAGACCTCGTAAGGCTATCCATCTAAGAGAAGGAAATCTCTGACAAAAAAACCTTCTTCCAGTTACTCACGCCGTGGCAGAAAACTGTTGGGGGAGGATGGCTTCCTTAGTCCTGATCGACAACCTTCCTAGAGTTGGAATCTCGAACAAAGTATCCGGTTTGCAAACCTACAATTGCTTAAGGAGTAGATAGGTTCTACCTATCGCCGGCCCTTGCACTCCTTCTTTGTTTATTAGTCAGGCGCAGAGGTAACAGCGCTGGGACGCCTCTAAACACTCAGTGCCTAGCCTTGTTTCCTTACTAGGACAATGAACGCCGTTCTCTTTCTCTCTATTTGGGCAACTCGGGGAAAGTTTTTTCGTTAGTAAGTCTTACATGACCAGTCTGGGTCTCTCTTGTTCCGACAGGTTGAGGGTACAGGTTAGACAGCTTGTCTGGCTGCTGTTTCCGACTGACAGGGCAGGAGCCCAAACTCTTGGGTAGCGCCAAGAACGGCTGCTCCATCATCAGTTGCATAATACCGTGGGTAGTTGTATGTGCCATGTCGCGCATGGAAAGGGACCCTGCAATTATCTACGGTGGGCTTTCCCGAGGCCACAACCCCCATGGACCAGGTCGTGACTAATGGACTGGTTGTGTGAGCTTATTGGCACCAAGCAAGTACCCACCTTGGCCAATCCACTCTATAATCAAATCAAACATGCCATTACAAAGAAATAAAATCAAACCTAAACCAGACACCCAAACAACACTTTCGCCTCCGCCCTTGAGGCTTGCATTCTCAAATATCCGGGGACTTAGAACCAACATCAACGACGTAGAAACCTTTCTCCTGACAAACTCCCCGGATATCCTAGCTCTTAGTTAAACTAACCTCCAATCCTCAATCTCTTCTCACCACTTTGACATGACTGACTACCTCCCACTCTACCGTAAAGACTCTGACAAACACATGCACGGGCTAGGAGTTTATGTTCGGAACACCCTCCCGCTGACTAGAGAACATAGGTTAGAATCAGATGACTACGACTACATGTGCTTTAGATTGACTTTACATCACAACGTTAGTTACTTATATTTCCTATATCGCTCCCCGTCGTCCCAGGACTGTACTCTGCTAAACTCTGTCTCTGAAAGCATAGATAGAGCACTCTTAATAGACTCGAATGCCCAGATACATGTATTTGGGGATTTTAATGCCCACCACCGCGACTGGTTGGGATTCTCCAGCCTTACTGATGCAGCCGGCAACTCTACGTATAATTTCTCCTTAGCTCACTCCCTCTCTCAGACTGTTGATTTTCCGACCCGCATCCCCGATCGTGTGGATCAACAAGCCTCACTTCTAGACCTCTTCTTGACCTCAATACCCGAGGCTTGTGTGACGAAAGCTCATAGCCCACTCGGGAATGCTGATCACATTGTGCTAATGATACATATCACACTAAAAAGTCGTCCAAAAGCTGATGAACCGTTGCTCAAAACAACAAGATACTACGAGCAAGCTGATTTTGAGTCAATCAGAGACCACATCAGTGACGCCCCATGGCGGGAAACCTTCTTACTCCCTGCCAACCAGTGTGCAAACGAATTAACTGAATGGGTCAAAGCAGGCATTGAAGCCTATGTCCCCATGCGAAAATTCTTTAGCAAGCCCCACTCTCCTCAATGGTTCACTTCGGAATGTGCAGCTGCCATTTCTGAGAGGCAACAAGCATTCCGTAAATTCGGCCGCAATAAGTCAGCTACTAATAGGCATAAATTTATAGTCAAGAAACAATTGCAAGGCTGTGATAGGCGAAGCGAAGAGAAGGTATAATGAGTTAACAAAAAAACGCATCCAGTCACAGAAACTAGGTACTCGCGATTTCTGGAAAATCTACAATAGTGTAGTGAATAATGGTCAATCTACGATTCCCCCACTTTCAAACCACAATGATGTCGTTTGCATGGCCACTGATAAGGCTGAACTACTCGCACAGCGTTTCGCTTCTAACTCTACTTTAGACTCGGGTAACCACCCTCTCCCTGAATTACCATTGCGGACTGAAGCCACACTTGATAACCTGGTCATCACCCCATCCCAGGTCAGAGACATTATAAAAAGCCTTGACACCTCTAAAGCTTGTGGGCCTGATCTTATACCTGTAATAGCAATAAAGAAATGCTCTGCTGAACTGGCCCCTGTTCTCTCCAAACTCTACAACAAATGCCTAGCTGAATCTTGCTTCCCCGATAGCTGGAAAATTGCCTCTGTGGTACCAGTCTACAAGAATACTGGGAATAGAACCGACCCTCAGAACTACCGCCCAATCAGTCTACTGCCGATCTTTGCCAAAATCTTTGAGTCCTTAATCAATCTAGCGATAGTACGTCACTTAGTTAATGCTAAACTTCTATCCGACCGCCAGTATGGGTTTAGACAAGCACGATCTACTGCAGACATCCTAACGGTCATCTCTGAACGCATGTATCATACTCTCGACAAGGCAGGTGAAGCTAGGGCAGTAGCGCTTGATATATCCAAGGCCTTTGACAAGGTATGGCATAAAGGGCTTCTCCTGAAAATACGCTCATACGGTATTACTGGGCAACTACTTAATATAATTAGATCCTTCCTAAACAAAAGAAAAATCCAGGTTGTCCTCGATGGCCGTTCATCTAAACAACATGACATAAATGCTGGTGTGCCCCAGGGATCTATTCTTGGACCTTTGTTGTTCCTGATCTATATAAACGATCTCCCTGATGACATAGTGTCTGAGATCGGTTTATTTGCTGACGACACCACGCTTTACTCTCGCCATGTTGGCAAAACGGACGCGATCATATCTGAGGCAATGGCTGCATCCTTAGAAAATGACCTCCAGGCTGTAGTGGATTGGGGCCATAAATGGTTGGTGACTTTTAATGCCGCAAAGACAAAGCTCCTTTCCTTCAACAACTACAAGAAGCCTCTCCAACCACCGATTGCCATGGCAAATAACACCCTACCTGAGAGTTCATCATTCAAACTCCTTGGCCTAACCTTCACAGGTAACATGAATTGGAACACATACATTGAAGACATTGCCAAGGCTGCCGCAAAGAAGGTTGGCTCCCTCTACCGTGCTAGTGGACTCCTTACACCTGACATTATCCTGTATCTCTACAAAGCCACCATTCGCCCATGCATGGAGTATTGTTGCCACATCTGGGCTGGTGCATCATCTACTAGTCTCTCCCTCCTTGACAAAGTCCAAAAAAGAGTAGTCAACCTAATAGGTCCCTCACTGTCAGCTAAGCTCCAGCCCCTGTCCCATCGTCGCAATGTAGCATCCTTGTGTTTATTTTACAAATACTTCAATGGATTATGCTCCGATGAGTGTGCTGCTCTGGTACCCCCTCGACGTAAATTCACTAGACTAACTCGACATTCTACTAAATCTCACTCATTCACTGTGGAGGTCCCCAGATGCCGGAGAGCATTCTACTCAAATAGCTTCTTTCCTCGTGCTGCTGGCCTCTGGAACTCCCTCCCTGCCCCCTGTTTCTCCGACAGTACTGACATGCAGAAATTTAAAACTAATGTAAACAGACATCTCGTTGCTCAGATCCCAATTTAAGCTGAACCACCAATCCTTCCCCCCCTTTTCCTTTTTTCTCAGTAGCCCCTTACGTTTACAGTGGCGTCCTGCCTTGTTTGGGGTGAACCATGTAAAAAAAAAAAAAAAAAAAAAATACTATATATATATATATATATATATATATATATATATATATATATATATATATATATATTTGTTCCCCACGCGTGGGGTGAGATCTCTAGTAAGCGTATAATCATATGCACATATGTAACCAATAATGTTTGTATGAATAAAAATTTATACTATATATATATGTGTGTGTGTGTGAGTATTTGTTTCCCACTCGTGGGGTGAGATCTCTAGTAAGCGTATAATCAGTTGCCACTTAACGTAAGGCATAGCTCTTCGTAAAATAATTGAGCTCTAGGCAGTCGGTAATGTTAATGCAAACATAGTTTGTAGTAAGGTTTATAAAGTAGGGTATTGAATCTCAGCGTCAAACATTCGTCACTGAAGAGCTGTAATATGGCGAAACAGCTGTCACTTAATGACTATAATTGTCCGTTGACCCCACGATACTTTTGTTAAAAAAACAACTATTAACAAAATTAATAAAAAAATATTAGAATCCTTATAAAATTTGATTTGGTATACGTCTTTGTTTTCAATGTCCGCTAAACGATGATTGAAATCGATAATTTGACCTCAGTGACCCCAAATGGAATTGGAGTCAAATTTGAATTGTCATGAAATCGATTGCAATTTTTGTTACCTTTAATGAAACTTATTTGGATTTTTTTACCTGTTAACATATCGATCTTATTGGTGTCAAACAAAGAAACGAATTTTATCTTTTATAGATATAGATTTTCGTCTGGAGGGCGCATATGTTTACTAACAATAAGAATGATAATGACTATTCATTAATATCACACACCCTAACTCTTATTGAAATAGCAACTTGCGTTCAAGTAACCGTCTACAGTGAATCGTTTACAATAGGTACCCTGCTGTGACTTCAGATTTTCAACAAAAAAGTTGATTTGTCGTTAAACCAGATAAATAATGTATCGCTCGCATGAAGCTGCTTTATTGGGCGAAATGTGATAGTCATATAAATTGTTTATAACATTATGATTTTTTTTCCATATCATTTTAACAGTGTGTGCGTGTATGGATCGCTAAGTGTGTGCGTGTATGCGTCGCTAAAAGTGTATGGGTCGCTAAGTGTGTATGTGTATGGGTCGCTAAGTGTGTATGTGTATGGGTCGCTAAGTGTGTGCGTGTATGGGTCTCTATGTGTGTATGTGTATGGGTAGCTAAGTGTGTGCGTGTATGGTCGCTAAGTGTGTATGTGTATGGGTCGCTAAGTGTGTATATGTATGGGTCGCTAAGTGTGTGCGTGTATGGGTCTCTATGTGTGTATGTGTATGGGTCGCTAAGTGTGTGCGTGTATGGTCGCTAAGTGTGTATGTGTATGGGTCGCTAAGTGTGTATATGTATGGGTCGCTAAGTGTGTGCGTGTATGGGTCTCTATGTGTGTATGTGTATGGGTCGCTAAGTGTGTGCGTGTATGGGTCGCTAAGTGTGTATGTGTATGGGTTGCTAAGTGTGTATGTGTATGGGTCGCTAAGTGTGTATGTGTATGGGTCGCTAAGTGTGTGCGTGTATAGTCGCTAAGTGTGTATGGGTCGCTAAGTGTGTATGTGTATGGGTTTCTAAGTGTGTATGTGTATGGGTCTCTATGTGGGTATGTCTATGGGTCGCTAAGTGTGTGCGTGTATGGTCGCTAAGTGTGTATGTGTATGGGTCGCTAAGTGTGTATGTGTATGGGTTGCTAAGTGTGTATGTGTATGGGTCTCTATGTGTGTATGTGTGTGAATGTGCCTGTAGCAAGATCGGATGCAGGTGTATAGAAATAATGTTAAAAACATAAGGTTAGAATAAGCAAAACAGTAGAAAATTCCATTAGAAATTAAAGATTAAAACGAAGGCGACGTGTAAGTAGCCAGATATTCCTCTTTGGCAGTTGAGCTTATTGGGTTCGGGCGTCTTTTTGAGAAGCTCTGTCTTCGTTCGCCCTCCCCCTTCCTGAGAGAGTGATGGAAATAAGTAATCTTAAAGTGTTGTAACAGAATCAAACATCAAAGAGCCTGGTGCCAGTGGACAAGTAGGTTGTTGTTGTATTTTTTATTATCTGAAATCGGGATCGAAAGAAAGGGGGAGGGAAGAGAAACTTCGAATCAAATCAAATTTATTGGCAAAAAATGTGCGATGTTTCTCACAAAGGGGAAGAATTGCTGTTTTCTGGTCGGAATCTATCCATCTAGCACATATCATTGGCTAGTTATTTTTTACTATGAAGTAGGTTTTTTTTAGCTTCTTACATACAAGTTGCTTCGTGCCTTGTCTAGAACGATTTCCATAAAAAAATGTATACATCTATATATCGTCTGAATGTTTTGTCTAAGGCGGCTTTAAACCTGGATATGGTAAGCATCACCACTACTTCCTTTGGCAGGCTGTTCCCCAGATTGAGAATGCTGCCTTTCTTCTCATGAGACGAAAGCACCTATGGCACATCTTTTGCTGGGTCACGTGGAAAACACGACTTGGCGCTCGGGTTAAAAACTATGTCCATGGGACTGCGCAGGCATTTTTTTTTTTTTTTTGAAAGTCAGTATGCTTTTCCTTTAGGGCGCTGGCTTTTCAATCGCACTTTCTCGACCTTGTGTCACATCTTACCCCTGTGGGAATGATCTAAACACAAAAAAACGTCTCTAAAGATATATTTAAATTCTGGCTAATGATTTTTTTACGCTAGAAACGCGTCACCTAGCATCCTCCGCTGCTCAAGTGGGGTGTGGGGGTGTGGGGTGGGGGGTAATTATCCAAAGATCAGAGGCCTTGATGCATCCAGCGCTGTCTTGAACTGTTTAATCGTCTGCAAGCTGACCACGGCTTCTGGCAGCCCTTTCCACAGCGCAGCGACCCGAACCGAAAAAAAAAGACGCCTTCGACGATTAAGTCGAAATCGGCTCAGGTACAACTTCTCTGAGTGTCCACAGAGCCCTCTCGGTGGAGCTGGTGTGAAGACGAGGTCACGAGGTCACATTTTAGTTGTTAACGTAGCGAGTACAGGTTGAGGGCCTCCAATCGTTGTTCATAGGACTTTGTGTAGAGTCCACTGTCCCTCCGTGTCGCAACTTTTGCTGCTAGATCACCGCTACGACCACCTCCACAACTAGACATCACGACCCATTGAGCCAACAACTTCCAACGTGTGAACAAAATCCACGGCTGTTTTCTGGCAACGTTACAAACGGCTTATTAGTGCCACGTAAAGTTACGTGCGTATGTGTGTGTGGATGCATTAAGGTGTATATGATGGTGAGTTTGAATTACCTACTGGAAGTTTGAATTACCTACTGAGAGTTTGAATTACCTACTAGACACTATCCTCGAGTATCTTCCGTATCTCTTTACAAGGGTTTGTCAGGACAACCTGACATGAGGATACTTCACCCTACAAGTAAAACCTGACCAAAAATTCAAAATAACATAGTATTCGAAGCCCAAATAAAATCCCCTCAGAACGGTTATACACTTGCTCATACGAGGAATAGGGAACCTTCTTCTACTGATGTTGCTTCAAGTAACCAAACTAAGCTGGATAATCCACCAGACCAGATGAATTCTTGTCCTGGAATCCGGTAAGACCAAGAGACCACAAGAAAGATATACTATAACATAATTAACTGGTCAATTGGGGAGAGAGAAATTAATGTTCGTAACTTCTTTACTAACTCAACGTTTGAGAAATACAGGAGAATTTAATAGAATATTCGAATATCTATGTATCTCATATAGAGATCAAGTGTTAGCCACAGGAATCGACTCCTTTATTTCTGAGAACTTCGACTGAAGTAAAATGAAACAAAAGTGTATATTCATGTTTACGTGCATGTATGTACTATGCGTGTGAATATGATTATATCTGTGTGTGCATATGTGTATATACGCCTGTGCGTGTGCGTGTGTGTGAATGTATTTGACCATGTCTGCGTACATGAGTGTATATGTGTGAGTTTTGTGTGTTGTGTGTGGGGGGGTGTATGTTGTGGAAGCTACATAATTTAATAATTAGACACAAACCAAATCATTCGTAATGCGTTTGGTCCAAATTTGCTCAAAGAAAAAGGAATTGGTTGAATTATTCGACGTCATCTGCAAAATGATGGCGCCGCCTTTGAAGCCAAATGTCATCGTTCATTATTCGATTGCGACATTAGAATTCATCAGTTTTTTTCAAAGGAATTGGATAAACGGAATTAACGTCATTACCTATTTCTAAATCTACCAAAATACCTCATCTTTCTTACCCACTCTCTCTCTCTCTCTCTCTCTCTCTCTCTATCTATCTATCTATCTATCTATCTGTAAATGTAGATGAGACGATTGAAGTCATCAGCCTCTCTCTCTATCTCTCTCTCTCTCTATCTGTCTCTCTCTCTCTGTCTCTATCTATCTATCTATCTATCTATCTATCTATCTATCTATCTATCTGTAAATGTAGATGAGACGATTGAAGTCATCAGCCCCCCCCTCTCTCTCTCTCTCTCTCTCTCTCTCTCATCGTTTCATTTCTATTTTTTCTCCTCTGTCCTCTTTCGAGTTGTGTTTCTTCTCTCTGCACTCTTTTTCTTTTTCCTTCTCCTCCTCTTCTTCTTCTTCTTCTTCTTCTTCTCTTCCTTTTCCCTTTCACCTATTCTATCAACTTTGCTCCTCTTCCTCCCCCTCTTTTTCTTTTCTCTTCACTCTTCTCTTCTCCCCCCTCTCTTTCTCTTCTACCCTTCTATCACTATACATATATATCTTTTTCTCCCCCCCTCTCTCTCTCTCTCTCTCTCTCTGCCTTCACGTTTTCCTTGCGGGTTTGGGGAATGTGAGTTGATTTAATTTCGTAAAGTCGGACCATTTCCCACTTGATCTCTAAGATAGTTCATGGTTTTCTTTTGGGCAAAAAAAATCACTTGTGTCATTGTGAATCCGACGATGTACGGAAATGTACGACACGCGTTCGGTTTCTAAATTTTCTTTTTTTTCTTTCATTTCTCTTCGTTATTTAGATGATGTAAGCCAAACACTGTGAATAAATGGGTCCCAATCTCGTCCCCGTTAAGTTTTGACGAATGAAACTCCGTCATGAATTTAGAAAGATCGCCAATCGACAGATTCGTTCCGTTTTCTTTTGATGTCTACACGTGTATTTGTCCGTCGACCCGGTCATCGGTGGTCAAGCGTCCTTTCTTCATCTCAAAGTAAATGCGCATATTAAAAGACACACACGCGCATGCACACACACACACGCACACAATATCCGTTTGTTTCGATTTTAATCCGTACATACAAAACCTTTTTTTCGGCGCGAATTCCCCGAAATGAACGCCATTGCGTTTTAGATACGCGCAGCGTCCGTCTGTTTTAGCGTCTCATAAAAAAACATATCATTGGACAGTATATTTCTGAATTTTTTAGATTTGGATTGATAAGTTGCATAATTTCGATTATTCGGACTACTATTCTCATCTTGAGTGTTATCATAACCGTGGCGCAGTGGATATCGTACTAAGTAAAATGCAGTTCTAAGTGATAGTCATCTGAAGGTTGAAGGTTCAATTCTCGGTGCTGGCGATACGAAGAATTGCGAATTACTGAAGACTTCTCCGAGTTATGGCGGACGGAACAAGAGCACGTTACACCCGTGGATTGAATAAAGGGTTCCGTTCGAAATTCCGTCCAGATTCCCGAGTTCGACAGAAATATTCCAGAGTTCGAAAAAATACACCTAGAGAAAGTTGGAGGTTAAAACGGCCGAAACGTTGTGATGATAACACTAAAGATGAGAAGAGTAGTCCGAATTATGCATATCATTGGATGATCGGAACTGATGAAGACGAAAAGAATATCGAAACGTCATTCGTTTGAAACAATTTAAGTCAAAAATGTGGGAAAAAACAATTTAAGTCAAAAATGTGGGAAAAAAACAATTTAAGTCAAAAATGTGGGGAAAAAACAATTTAAGTAAAAATGTGGGAAAAAAACAATTTAAGTCAAAAATGTGGGAAAAAAACAATTTAAGTCAAAAATGTGGGAAAAAAACAATTTAAGTCAAAAATGTGGGGAAAAATCAATTTAAGTCAAAAATGTGGGAAAAAAACAATTTAAGTCAAAAATGTGGGAAAAAAACAATTTAAGTCAAAAATGTGGGAAAAACCAATTTAAGTCAAAAATGTGGGGAAAAATCAATTTAAGTCAAAAATGTGGGGAAAAAACAATTTAAGCAAAAATGTGGGGAAGAAAAGCAATTTAAGTCAACGACAACAAAAAAATGGGTGGCATTTCTTTTAGCTTTCATTCGAAGAAGAAAAAAACAAAGAAAACGGCGAAAAAACAAATTTGAAGCTTCTCCCCGCCACTCAACGCTCTGTCCAATGCATTGAGCACTACACGAAACCGTTGCTGTCTTTTCCTATCACTCATATGATGAAAACACTTTTAATTAAACCCAACAAGATGTTGAGAAATAAGGATGAGGGTTAGGGTTAGGATTAGGATTGAAAAACTGAATACTTCACCTTTTCCACTTATTTCTCAACGTAAATCTATAAAAGCTGAAAAGTGTCTTTAGGCTAACTGCATTTAGTTAGGAACTGCAAATTCGGTAGAGGGGAGTAGAAAGTGATTAACTTGAGTTTTGCCTTATTTTGTTCTTTAGACCTCACATTCCATGAACAATGTTTCTGACAAAGGGGGAAGAATTGCTGCTTTCTGGGTCAGAATCTACCCATAACACTTATCGTTGGCTAGTTTTTGACATTGAAGCAGTATGTTTCCTTTTTAGCTCCTTGCATCAATCACTTTTGTTTATTTTTTCAAATCTCACAATATTGTATTCGCATTCCATCAACATATACATCGCTAAATTCCAAAACACAATTAACATCAGCATTACCTACCCATAGAGGGCAGGGGCAAACTCGTTACGTATATATGATCAATCGATCGTTCATATATTTTTGTTTAGTGGGCTATGTTTATCGCTAAATGTGAAAATCGATAGCTTTTCATGAAAGATCAAGAAACATATATCATCATCATCTAACCCTAACCCTAACCATAAACCCTAACCTGCAAACATTACTTTTTCTGATCATTTTTTATTTTGCGATCAATGTCTGATCTGGGCTTTCAAGCTTCCAGAAATAACTCTGTAGAAAAGTGCAGCGTCATCCAATTATTGATTGTTCTTATATATATATATATATATATATATATATATATATATATATATATATATATATATATATATATATATATATATATATATATATATATATATATATGTTAATGAATAAGTATATGGATGAATAAATAAAAATGATAAAAAAGCTGATAGTAACGATAAAACATAACCTCCTGAAGACGGTCGAGATACCGAAAGCGCTTGAGGGATGGACCATGACACAACGTTCGGTGCCACATTATACCAATTAACACCCGAGAACCGCAAAATTGCTTGCTGCGTCGAGAGATTAACGAGAAAAATTCGAAAACGAGACAACTCCGTGGATTGGGGCATAGGATCTTGACTCTCCTCTGAATCTACGAACTGCGGTCGAACCCGTCTGACCGCCTGAAACCGCCACTTCCCGCACTGATGAGGACGTAAGTCCGAAACAAATTTTCAATGAAAAAAATATTCACAGTATCACGGACACGTGCTTCGCCGTAATACGGCTCAACTAAACTAAATACAGCCAACATTATCGCGCCTTACGCCTAGCAGCTGTGTTTTAAAATTCATAATGATCAATTAATTAGTTTAGGAACGAATCCCGTACATACAAATATATATGCATATACACATACCTAAGTTCATATATATATATATATATATATATATATATATATATATATATATATATATATATATATATATATATATATATATATAGTCTAAAGAAGCTTTGAGTTATTTTAAACAAAAAGACAAAAAAAAAGGAAAATGCAGTTTATTTTCCCACAGAGACTAACTAAATCTATGCAGACTTAACATTCGTTGGAAAATTCATAAAAAAATAAAATATATAATAGTAAGTAAATAAAATAAAAAGGGGGATTAAGTATCTAACAGTGAAACAAAAACAGAAGACCTTAATGTAAGCATCTAACATTAACACGGGGATCATCAGCTGTTTACCATGAAACTGTTTCGGAGATTTAAAAACAGGACAGTTATATGCATAGCTCTCCAATGGTACAGATCAAACTACCATTTCCCCAATCAAGTGTCGAAATAATTCAGCTTAAAATGTTACTTATATATAAATAAAAAAATAAAAAAATAATAATAATAATAATAATAATAATAATAATAATAATAATAATAATAATAATAATAATATACTACCCTTAAGACTACCGTGCGATATGGTAATTTGCATATCAAATAAAATTCTTTATAACAATAGTAATACTAGTAGTAGTAGTAGTAGTAATAATAATAATAATAATAATAATAATAATAATAATAATAATAATAATAATAATAATAATAATAATAATAATAATAATAATAATAATAATAATAATAATAATAATAATAATAATAATAATAATAATAATAATAATAATAATAATAATAATAATAATAATAATAATAATAATAATAATAATAATAATAATAATAATAATAATAATAATAATAATAATAATAATAATAATAATAATAATAATAATAATAATAATAATAATAATAATAATAATAATAATAATAATAATAATAATAATAATAATAATAATAATAATAATAATAATAATAATAATAATAATAATAATAATAATAATAATAATAATAATAATAATAATAATAATAATAATAATAATAATAATAATAATAATAATAATAATAATAATAATAATAATAATAATAATAATAATAATAATAATAATAATAATAATAATAATAATAATAATAATAATAATAATAATAATAATAATAATAATAATAATAATAATAATAATAATAATAATAATAATAATAATAATAATAATAATAATAATAATAATAATAATAATAATAATAATAATAATAATAATAATAATAATAATAATAATAATAATAATAATAATAATAATAATAATAATAATAATAATAATAATAATAATAATAATAATAATAATAATAATAATAATAATAATAATAATAATAATAATAATAATAATAATAATAATAATAATAATAATAATAATAATAATAATAATAATAATAATAATAATAATAATAATAATAATAATAATAATAATAATAATAATAATAATAATAATAATAATAATAATAATAATAATAATAATAATAATAATAATAATAATAATAATAATAATAATAATAATAATAATAATAATAATAATAATAATAATAATAATAATAATAATAATAATAATAATAATAATAATAATAATAATAATAATAATAATAATAATAATAATAATAATAATAATAATAATAATAATAATAATAATAATAATAATAATAATAATAATAATAATAATAATAATAATAATAATAATAATAATAATAATAATAATAATAATAATAATAATAATAATAATAATAATAATAATAATAATAATAATAATAATAATAATAATAATAATAATAATAATAATAATAATAATAATAATAATAATAATAATAATAATAATAATAATAATAATAATAATAATAATAATAATAATAATAATAATAATAATAATAATAATAATAATAATAATAATAATAATAATAATAATAATAATAATAATAATAATAATAATAATAATAATAATAATAATAATAATAATAATAATAATAATAATAATAATAATAATAATAATAATAATAATAATAATAATAATAATAATAATAATAATAATAATAATAATAATAATAATAATAATAATAATAATAATAATAATAATAATAATAATAATAATAATAATAATAATAATAATAATAATAATAATAATAATAATAATAATAATAATAATAATAATAATAATAATAATAATAATAATAATAATAATAATAATAATAATAATAATAATAATAATAATAATAATAATAATAATAATAATAATAATAATAATAATAATAATAATAATAATAATAATAATAATAATAATAATAATAATAATAATAATAATAATAATAATAATAATAATAATAATAATAATAATAATAATAATAATAATAATAATAATAATAATAATAATAATAATAATAATAATAATAATAATAATAATAATAATAATAATAATAATAATAATAATAATAATAATAATAATAATAATAATAATAATAATAATAATAATAATAATAATAATAATAATAATAATAATAATAATAATAATAATAATAATAATAATAATAATAATAATAATAATAATAATAATAATAATAATAATAATAATAATAATAATAATAATAATAATAATAATAATAATAATAATAATAATAATAATAATAATAATAATAATAATAATAATAATAATAATAATAATAATAATAATAATAATAATAATAATAATAATAATAATAATAATAATAATAATAATAATAATAATAATAATAATAATAATAATAATAATAATAATAATAATAATAATAATAATAATAATAATAATAATAATAATAATAATAATAATAATAATAATAATAATAATAATAATAATAATAATAATAATAATAATAATAATAATAATAATAATAATAATAATAATAATAATAATAATAATAATAATAATAATAATAATAATAATAATAATAATAATAATAATAATAATAATAATAATAATAATAATAATAATAATAATAATAATAATAATAATAATAATAATAATAATAATAATAATAATAATAATAATAATAATAATAATAATAATAATAATAATAATAATAATAATAATAATAATAATAATAATAATAATAATAATAATAATAATAATAATAATAATAATAATAATAATAATAATAATAATAATAATAATAATAATAATAATAATAATAATAATAATAATAATAATAATAATAATAATAATAATAATAATAATAATAATAATAATAATAATAATAATAATAATAATAATAATAATAATAATAATAATAATAATAATAATAATAATAATAATAATAATAATAATAATAATAATAATAATAATAATAATAATAATAATAATAATAATAATAATAATAATAATAATAATAATAATAATAATAATAATAATAATAATAATAATAATAATAATAATAATAATAATAATAATAATAATAATAATAATAATAATAATAATAATAATAATAATAATAATAATAATAATAATAATAATAATAATAATAATAATAATAATAATAATAATAATAATAATAATAATAATAAAAAAAAAAAAATGCTATCTGGTAGCTAGAAATAAAATTATATAGGAATTAAATTGCATTAAAAAAAAGAAACCATGTGTTAGATGCAGATATTTTATTAAACCAAAATAAGAATACAAATATTTCAAAACATTTCTCAAAATATTTCAAAATACCTTCCTTTTTTTTTCTTCATCTTGATTTTTTTAGCT
>OY744538.1:3019486-3026986 GCA_963556195.1 Sepiola atlantica | reverse complement strand
AGTATATTTCGTTCTTGTTAGCTCCTTACATCAAGTGGCTTCATGTGTTGTCTGGAGCGATTTCCATTTTTTTGTACTGCAAATGTTGATGTATTTTGCAAAACTTTTGTGAAGTCGATCCGATAAATCTGCATTGTCTTAAAATTTTCACTTTTTATTCGTTGAGTCAAGTGTACTCAGTTTGTGATTTCTTTGTTGGGTAGACTTTCTCCTTGATTAGGGCTAGGGTTACGGTTAAGGTTAAGAATAGGGGTTAGGGTTAGGGATGGGGGTTAGGGTTAGGGTCTAGGGTCTAGGATCTAGGGTTATGGTTAGGGTTTTGGGTTATGGTTTATGGTTTAGGGTTAAGGGTTAGGGTTAGGGTTAGGGTTAGGGATAGGGGTTAAGGTTAGGGTTAGGGTTAGGGTCTAGGGTTTAGGGTTAGGGTTAGGGGTTTGGTTTAGGGTTTAGGGTTTAGGGTTAGTGTTAGGGTTACGGTTAGGAATAGGGGTTAGGGTTAGGGTTAGGGTTAGGGTCTAGGGTTAAGGTTTTGGGTTAGGGTTTAGGGTTTATGGTTTAAAGTTAGAGTTAGGGTTAGGGTCTATGGTTTAGAGTTAGGGTTAGGGTTAGGGTTAGGGTTAGGGTTAGGGTTAGGGTTTAGGGTTTAGGGTTAGGGTTTAGGGTTAGGGTTTAGGGTTAGGTTGGGGTTTAGAGTTAGGTTTAGGGTTTGGGTTGATTAAACTCTAGAGAAAGAAATCAAGAGGACTAAGGTCTGGGAAACGAAGAGATCAATCGGATCCGTGGAAGAAAAAAGAAAACAATTAAAAATATCAAATTTTGTATTTTATTTGATTAAATAAATAATATCTATTTATCCTATTTGTCCAGACTTTACGGACACCTCGTAGAATTGATGGAGTAACAGTTTTCTCTTTTGAAAGATGCCAAATAAAATGGGACATGGAATCCTATGTGAGAAAACACACACTACCCGAGAGTCCAACGTCCTTGGCCTAACATACACAAATAACATGAACTGGAACAAATACATAGGAGACATTGCCAAGGCTGCTGCAAAGAAAGTGGGCTCTCTATACCGTGCTAGTAAACTTCTCACACCTGACATTATCCTATATCTCTACAAAGCCACCATCTGCCCATGCATAGAGTATTGTTGTCACATCTAGGTTGATGCATCATCCACTAGTCTCTCCCTCTTAGACAAGGTACAAAAAGAGTCGCCAACTTAAGAGGTCCCTGACTATCCACCAAGTTCCAGTCCCTGTCCCATCGCCGCAATGTTGCATCCTTGTGCCTGTTTTACAAGTACTTCAATGGAATGTGCTCCGATGAACTTGCTGTTCTGGTGCCCCCTCGACGTAAATACACTAGACCAACCCGACAATCAGCTAAGTCCCATCCATTCACTGTGGAGGCCCCCAGATGCCGGAGAGCCTTCTACTCCAATAGGTTCGTCTTCGTGCTGTCGGCCTCCAGAACCCCCTCCCTGTACCGATATGCAGAGGTTTAAAACTAATGTGAACAGATATCTCATTGCTCAGCTCCCAACTTAGGATGACACCCAAAACCCACACCCTAATTCTAGGTAGATCTACAGTGGCGGCCTGCCTTATTTGGGGTGAAATATCTTCTTCTTTTTTTAAATGTACTTTTAATTTTCAATACTGCATTTTTTAAATGACTTCTTACATCGATATGGACACCGGATAGAAAGTGATGATTCCAACTCTGCGGTTATTCTCAAGTTCAAAAACATGCACCTGAAGAAGGTCGGAGATTACATCGGCCGAAACGTTGTGAAAATAACAACCAATTTGAGAATAGTAGTTCGAATGATACAAATTATACAAATACACTTTCATATTATTTATTTTGGATTTCTTCAAAACCTTTTCTTTAAAACGATCAGAAGTGATATTTGTATTGACAATTCACCACCCGATACGAAATATGAAATGATAACCCTTTGTTTTAATCTATTTTTAAATACTTCTTACATTGATAGGGGAACCGGATAGAAAGAGCTGATAATAACTCTGCGGTTAATTTAGCTCTAATATCAACCGTTTAACTGCGATTCCGCGACACACATACAGACAATTTTGCTTTATATATAGATACGGAAATTGTCAGTCCATCTATCAACGTTTCAACAATCATCAAACACACATACAGACAATTTTGCTTTATATATAGATACGGAAATTGTCAGTCCATCTATCAACGTTTCAACAATCATCAAAGTTCCTTGAGGATTGTTCAAAACAGAATAAAACGGTGGCAAACATGTTCCCTATCATCTCATTGATCAATGGATCCTGAATTATGGATCCATCAAGAGAAAGGGAGATAATTCTCTTTTAAACTTTAAACAAGAATGCATTTTCTTTTTATTGTTATTCTTTAACAAATATTTTATTTTTTCATATTAACATTTGTGTTATGGTGTAAATATATATATATATATATATATATATATATATATATATATATTCCATGATAAATGCCAGTATACTGAAATCATATGCCCTTAATAGGGTTAAGATGAAAATTCATATACACTAAATGTACAAAAGCAAGGAAATTCCCAAATTTTTACACTTTTATTGTCATTAAGGATATGACTACATATCAACCAAACCATTTCATTATCACATCACTACAGTATAAAGCTCTATGCATGAGTGGATGAAGTGTGTGAGATGCGCTGAAGAAAAATTCCTAGCCCTGTTGTGCTCGCATACCCTTTCTAGAGAGAGAGAGAGAGAGAGAGAGAGAGAGAGAGAGAGAGAGAGGGAGAGAGAGAGGAAGAGAGAAAGAGAAAGAGAGAGATTGAAAGAGAGAGAGAGGAAGAGAGAGAGAGAGAAAGAGAAAGAGAGAGATTGAAAGAGAGAGAGAGAGAAAGAGAAAGAGAGAAAGAGAGAGAGAGAAAGAGAGATTGAGAGAAAGAGAGAGAGAGAGAGAGAAAAGAGAGAGAGGAAGAGAGAGAGAGAAAGAGAAAGAGAGAGATTGAAAGAGAGAGAGAGGAAGAGAGAGAGAGAGAAAGAGAAAGAGAGAGATTGAAAGAGAGAGAGAGAAAGAGAGAGAGAGAAAGAGAGAAAGAGAGAGAGAGAGAAAGAGAGAAAGAGAGAAAGAGAGATTGAGAGAAAGAGAGAGAGAGAGCAAACAGTCGTTATTAGTAATCAATCAATGGCAAACGGCTGCTGCGATGATGCAAGATGATTTGCAACGATTATCGAGAGAAACAGATAATGTTGGGAATCTGAGAAGACTTGTTGTCACTCAGATTCCAGGGAACACCACTTGTTATTGCCAGTGAGCGATCACTGACCATGACTCGTGAGAAAACTACTAATGAGTAAATAATACCCCCCCCCCAACAAAAATAAAATCCCAGAAGCAGCAAAATCTATTGATGACACCTAAAATGGCCGTAGAGAGAGTGAGATGACGGGAAAAAACGTTGCTTTCACAGATTAGGACCCACGCTAACTTTGACCCCGTCGTTAGGGGATAGTGTTTATTCAACACCTACCCACAATAGGAGTATGTGACACAAGGTCGGAAAGTGGGATTTGAAAAGCCAGCGCCCGAGAAGGTGAGCACTCTGGCCATTAAAAATTGCCTGGACAGCCCCGTCGGCATTCCCCGGTAGGGGCGCCTCAGGCAGTAAGCTATAAACTTACTCCTCCCCAAAGAGGGGGGAGGCAAAGCCTGGGAGGATGGACCTTTTAGAACTGCACAGGACAGACCCATAGACCGGCGTAAATCAAGCCCCGAAGGCCAAGACGACACCGGTCTATGGGGCGTAGTATCCATCGGAACAGATACTACACTTTGATCTTGGCCAAAAGGGTCAGGGTCAGGGTCAGGGTCAGGGTTCGGGTTAACGTAAGAGTTAGGGTTAGAGATAGGGTTAGAGTTAGGGTTAGGGTCAAAGTTAGCGTGAGTCTGTGAAATTACCGAAAACCCGAGGAGGGATAGCACCGTCTAGATATCGGCGTGAAGAGTATTGGAAAGGTCAAGAAGTCGAACATCAGTCAAATTCCACGAAAAAAAGGACACTATCAACAAGAACTCAACGATAAACGACTGCTGTTAAATTAGGTGCAATTATGATTTTTTAAATTTTAAAAGCGGAGAGTACTGGAAATATGGGGGGACTTGCTGTCACTCATATTATAGAGAAAAACGCACCTGTTTTTGCTGGTGAGCGAGCACTGGTGCATACTCGTACGAGAACTCCTAGTGCGTTAGAAATAATAATAATAATAATAATAATAATAATAATAATAATAATAATAATAATAATAATAATAATAATAATAATAATAATAATAATAATAATTAATTATCATACTATACAAAAAAAATTTCTAGTCATTAGTTCACGTTATAAAATTATAATAGTTAATATTCTCAACGATATCAAATTTCTGTCATTAAAAAAGGTACTTTAGAGAAATAAATGAATGGCATTGCCCCACGCAATTGTTCTGAAACAACTTAACACTAATAAAGAAAGCCTCATTAAGAAGTGATTCCCAAATGTTATAGCTGATCAACAAATTAAAAAGGTCCCAATTAAAACGCTAACCCCAGAGTTGAACAATAACATTTGTAATTTTATTAATTAGTCTAATCAAATGCATCGCAATTATTATACACCGACAAAAGTTAGCGCAAAAAACTTAAGAAACGCATTTAAACTAATGCAAATGTCTTTTTTTGTTTTTAAGTAAAAGTTCGGTTTTATTTGAAACCTAATCCGTAAAAACTGTAAAGAATTTTACTTATCTAAGTAAATCAAAAAAATAATTTTAAAAAGTACATTTCAAACGTTTTCTTGTTTCATAATAAGCATTCTTCCATGATTGGCGAGAATAAAAAACAAAATGGCGTCTTTCAAAATCTCTCCATATTTGGATTACTTTTCTTTTCTTTTCTTTTCTTTTCTTTTCTTTTCTTTTCTTTTTTTTTCTTTTCTTTTCTTTTCTTTCCTTTTCTTTTCTTTCCTTTTTCTTTTCTTTTCCTTTTTTCCTTTCTTTTCTCTTTTTTTCCTTTCTTTTCTTTCCTGTTTCTTTTCTTTTGTTTCCTGTTTCTTTTCTTTTCTTTTCTTTTCTTTTCTTTTCTTTTCTTTTCTTTTTTTTTCTTTTCTTTTCTTTTCTTTCCTTTTCTTTTCTTTCCTTTTTCTTTTCTTTTCCTTTTTTCCTTTCTTTTCTCTTTTTTTCCTTTCTTTTCTTTCCTGTTTCTTTTCTTTTCTTTCCTTTTTCTTTTCTTTTTCTTGTTTTCCTTTCTTTTCTCTTTTTTCCCTTTCTTTTCTTTCCTGTTTCTTTTCTTTTCCTTTTTTTTTCTTTTCTTTTCCTTTCTTTTCTTTTCCTTTTTTTCTTTTCTTTTCCTTTTTTTTCTTTTCTTTTCTTTCCTTTTTCTTTTCTTTTTTTTTCTTTTCCTTTTTCTTTTCTTTTCTTTTCTTTCCTTTTTCTTTTTTTTCTTTCATTTTCTTTTCTTTCCTTTTTCCTTTCTTTTCTTTTCTTTTCCTTTCTATTCCTTTCTTTTCTTTTCTTTTCCTTTTTTTCTTTTCTTTTCTAAGATAATTAATAAGTGTTATGGTGGCGGCCGTGGTGAAGTGGATAACAACGTGGACTGACAACCTGGGTGTTTGAAGTTCGAATCCAGTCGGTTCCATAACACCACTTTTATTTATTAATGTTGGCAACCTTCACGTACCGCCCCTAAGTAAGTATCTGTTTCTAGGAAACAATCGAGGAAAACAATATCGACAACAAATATCGTACCATGCTAATGCAGTTGACTTATTCTCACAACGTTTCGACCGATGTAACATTCGACCTTCTTCGGCTGCGTCTTGTCGAACTCGGGAATCTTTATGTCTGACTCGGAAATTTCGAACGGAACGAATTGTATTCTTAGTATCGCCCTTACTGAAGATTGAACCTTCAGCATCTGTCATTTAGAACTGATTATAATTCAGCACTTTTATCCGTTGCACCACAGTTAGACGTAAAGATTCCCGAGTTCGACAAGATACACCCAAAGAAGGTCGGAAGTAACATCGGCCGAAACGTTGTGAAAATAACATCCAAGACAAGAATAGTAGTCCGAATAATCGAAATAAGACAAATAATTTTCGGAACCGAATTTATTTTTACTTTGAGTAAATTTTTAAATCACTGAAAAAATTGCCTTTTTTTGCATAAAACACAGCGAAAATCCATATCGCACCGTATCGTATCAATCCTCTCTTTTATTCAAATGTCCACTCGTTTTTTTTACCAGTTTTTCATAACTAATCCTAGTCCTCCTCGGATTATTGGTATTAGATTAGTTTTTTTATTATTATGTTTCGACTCTTTGCAAGATCCATTAATTTACTCCTTCAGTTTCACCTTGTGGCATACATGGATCGCGAAATTTATTATTTAATTTACCTTAGCAAGACCAAGCTATAACCTTGGTCTTTTCAAGACGAGGTCAATAGGCATCTCCTGTCTTTGCGATAATTATTTCTCGTTCTTTTTAGCTCCAAACCTCAAGTGGCTTCATGTCTTGTCTGGAGCGACTTCCATAAAAGTGTTTCCTACCTTCTTGTTGACAATTACATGTGATACCTGATCTTCTTGGATGAATTTCTCCGTTTGTATCTCCATAATCCACAACATGTTATGTCTAACCCATAACCCACAACATGTTATGACTAACCCATAACCCACATGTTATGACTAACCCATAATCCACAACATGTTATGTCTAACCCATAACTCACAACATGTTATGCTTAACCCATAACCCACAACATGTTATACTTAACCCATAACAAACAACATGTTATGCCTAACCCATAACCCAGAACATGTTATGCCTAACCCATAACCCACAACATATTATGTCTAACCCATAACCCACAACATGTTATGCCTAACCCATAACCCACAACATGTTATGCCTAACCCATTACCCACAACATGTTATGCCTAACCCATAACCCACAACATGTTATGCCTAACCCATACCCCACAACATGTTATGTCTAACCCATAACCCACAACATGTTATGTCTAACCCATAACCCACTGCATGTTATGCTTAACCCATAATCCACAACATGTTATGCTTAACCCATAACCCGCAACATGTTATGCCTAACGCATAACCCAGAACATGTTATGCCTAACCCATAACCCACAACATGTTATGCCTAACCCATAACCCACAACATGGTATGCCTAACCCCTAACCCGCAACATGTTATGCCTAACCCATAACCCACAACATGGTATGCCTAACCCCTAACCCGCAACATGTTATGCCTAACCCATAACCCAGAATATGTTATGCCTAACCCATAACCCACAACATGTTATGCCTAACCCATAACCCACAACATGTTATGCCTAACCCATACCCCACAACATGTTATGTCTAACCCATAACCCACAACATGTTATGTCTAACCCATAACCCACAACATATTATGCCTAA
>OY744538.1:2986986-3014486 GCA_963556195.1 Sepiola atlantica | reverse complement strand
CACTTCTCTCCTTCTTTCACTTCTCTTCTTCTTTCACTTCTCTCCTTCTTTAACTTCTCTTCTTCTTTCACTTCTTTCCTTCTTTCACTTCTCTTCTTCTTTCACTTCTCTCCTTCTTTCACTTCTCTCCTTCTTTCACTTCTCTCCTTCTTTCACTTCTCTTCTTCTTTCACTTCTCTCCTTCTTTCACTTCTCTTCTTCTTTCACTTCTCTCCTTCTTTCACTTCTCTCCTTCTTTCACTTCTTTCCTTCTTTCACTTCTCTTCTTCTTTCACTTCTCTCCTTCTTTCACTTCTCTCCTTCTTTCACTTCTCTTCTTCTTTCACTTCTCTCCTTCTTTCACTTCTCTTCTTCTTTTACTTCTCTCCTTCTTTCACTTCTCTCCTTCTTTCACTTCTCTCCTTCTTTCACTTCTCTTCTTCTTTCACTTCTCTCCTTCTTTCACTTCTCTCCTTCTTTCACTTCTCTTCTTCTTTCACTTCTCTCCTTCTTTCACTTCTCTTCTTCTTTCACTTCTCTCCTTCTTTCACTTCTCTCCTTCTTTCACTTCTCTCCTTCTTTCACTTCTCTTCTTCTTTCACTTCTCTCCTTCTTTCACTTCTCTCCTTCTTTCACTTCTCTCCTTCTTTCACTTCTCTTCTTCTTTCACTTCTCTCCTTCTTTCACTTCTCTCCTTCTTTCACTTCTCTCCTTCTTTCACTTCTCTTCTTCTTTCACTTTTCTCCTTCTTTCACTTCTCTCCTTCTTTCACTTCTCTTCTTCTTTCACTTCTCTCCTTCTTTCACTTCTCTCCTTCTTTCACTTCTCTCCTTCTTTCACTTCTCTCCTTCTTTCACTTCTCTTCTTCTTTCACTTCTCTCCTTCTTTCACTTCTCTCCTTCTTTCACTTCTCTTCTTCTTTCACTTCTCTCCTTCTTTCACTTCTCTCCTTCTTTCACTTCTCTCCTTCTTTCACTTCTCTTCTTCTTTCACTTCTCTTCTTCTTTCACTTCTCTTCTTCTTTCACTTCTCTCCTTCTTTCACTTCTCTTCTTCTTTCACTTCTCTCCTTCTTTCACTTCTCTCCTTCTTTCACTTCTCTCCTTCTTTCACTTCTCTTCTTCTTTTACTTCTCTCCTTCTTTCACTTCTCTCCTTCTTTCACTTCTCTTCTTCTTTCACTTCTCTCCTTCTTTCACTTCTCTCCTTCTTTCACTTCTCTCCTTCTTTCACTTCTCTTCTTCTTTCACTTCTCTCCTTCTTTCACTTCTCTCCTTCTTTCACTTCTCTTCTTCTTTCACTTCTCTCCTTCTTTCACTTCTCTCCTTCTTTCACTTCTCTCCTTCTTTCACTTCTCTTCTTCTTTCACTTCTCTCCTTCTTTCACTTCTCTCCTTCTTTCACTTCTCTCCTTCTTTCACTTCTCTCCTTCTTTCACTTCTCTTCTTCTTTCACTTCTCTCCTTCTTTCACTTCTCTCCTTCTTTCACTTCTCTCCTTCTTTCACTTCTCTCCTTCTTTCACTTCTCTCCTTCTTTCACTTCTCTTCTTCTTTCACTTCTCTATTTCTTTCACTTCTCTCCTTCTTTCACTTCTCTCCTTCTTTCACTTCTCTTCTTCTTTCACTTCTCTCCTTCTTTCACTTCTCTCCTTCTTTCACTTCTCTCCTTCTTTCACTTCTCTTCTTCTTTCACTTCTCTCCTTCTTTCACTTCTCTCCTTCTTTCACTTCTCTCCTTCTTTCACTTCTCTCCTTCTTTCACTTCTCTCCTTCTTTCACTTCTCTCCTTCTTTCACTTCTCTCCTTCTTTCACTTCTCTCCTTCTTTCACTTCTCTTCTTCTTTCACTTCTCTATTTCTTTCACTTCTCTCCTTCTTTCACTTCTCTTCTTCTTTCACTTCTCTCCTTCTTTCACTTCTCTCCTTCTTTCACTTCTCTCCTTCTTTCACTTCTCTCCTTCTTTCACTTCTCTTCTTCTTTCACTTCTCTATTTCTTTCACTTCTCTCCTTCTTTCACTTCTCTTCTTCTTTCACTTCTCTCCTTCTTTCACTTCTCTCCTTCTTTCACTTCTCTCCTTCTTTCACTTCTCTTCTTCTTTCACTTCTCTCCTTCTTTCACTTCTCTCCTTCTTTCACTTCTCTTCTTCTTTCACTTCTCTCCTTCTTTCACTTCTCTCCTTCTTTCACTTCTCTTCTTCTTTCACTTCTCTCCTTCTTTCACTTCTCTCCTTCTTTCACTTCTCTTCTTCTTTCACTTCTCTATTTCTTTCACTTCTCTCCTTCTTTCACTTCTCTTCTTCTTTCACTTCTCTCCTTCTTTCACTTCTCTCCTTCTTTCACTTCTCTTCTTCTTTCACTTCTCTCCTTCTTTCACTTCTCTCCTTCTTTCACTTCTCTCCTTCTTTCACTTCTCTTCTTCTTTCACTTCTCTCCTTCTTTCACTTCTCTCCTTCTTTCACTTCTCTCCTTCTTTCACTTCTCTTCTTCTTTCACTTCTCTCCTTCTTTCACTTCTCTTCTTCTTTCACTTCTCTCCTTCTTTCACTTCTCTCCTTCTTTCACTTCTCTCCTTCTTTCACTTCTCTTCTTCTTTCACTTCTCTCCTTCTTTCACTTCTCTCCTTCTTTCACTTCTCTTCTTCTTTCACTTCTCTCCTTCTTTCACTTCTCTCCTTCTTTCACTTCTCTTCTTCTTTCACTTCTCTATTTCTTTCACTTCTCTCCTTCTTTCACTTCTCTTCTTCTTTCACTACTCTCCTTCTTTCACTTCTCTCCTTCTTTCACTTCTCTTCTTCTTTCACTTCTCTCCTTCTTTCACTTCTCTCCTTCTTTCACTTCTCTCCTTCTTTCACTTCTCTTCTTCTTTCACTTCTCTCCTTCTTTCACTTCTCTTCTTCTTTCACTTCTCTCCTTCTTTCACTTCTCTTCTTCTTTCACTTCTCTCCTTCTTTCACTTCTCTCCTTCTTTCACTTCTCTTCTTCTTTCACTTCTCTCCTTCTCTCACTTCTCTCCTTCTTTCACTTCTCTTCTTCTTTCACTTCTCTATTTCTTTCACTTCTCTCCTTCTTTCACTTCTCTTCTTCTTTCACTTCTCTCCTTCTTTCACTTCTCTCCTTCTTTCACTTCTCTCCTTCTTTCACTTCTCTCCTTCTTTCACTTCTCTTCTTCTTTCACTTCTCTATTTCTTTCACTTCTCTCCTTCTTTCACTTCTCTCCTTCTTTCACTTCTCTCCTTCTTTCACTTCTCTTCTTCTTTCACTTCTCTCCTTCTTTCACTTCTCTCCTTCTTTCACTTCTCTTCTTCTTTCACTTCTCTCCTTCTTTCACTTCTCTCCTTCTTTCACTTCTCTCCTTCTTTCACTTCTCTTCTTCTTTCACTTCTCTCCTTCTTTCACTTCTCTCATTCTTTCACTTCTCTTCTTCTTTCACTTCTCTCCTTCTTTCACTTCTCTCCTTCTTTCACTTCTCTTCTTCTTTCACTTCTCTATTTCTTTCACTTCTCTCCTTCTTTCACTTCTCTTCTTCTTTCACTTCTCTCCTTCTTTCACTTCTCTCCTTCTTTCACTTCTCTCCTTCTTTCACTTCTCTTCTTCTTTCACTTCTCTATTTCTTTCACTTCTCTCCTTCTTTCACTTCTCTCCTTCTTTCACTTCTCTCCTTCTTTCACTTCTCTCCTTCTTTTGTCATTATTATTTGCTTTCATTCATTTCGTTCCTTTCTTTCCGTTTTTTTACTACCGGCCTCCTTGGCATCTTTCTCTCAAATTCCGCACGTTTTTTTAGATTTGGAACACCCACCATTTGACAAAGAGGTCTTCCTCGAAATATATTATGGAACACGGTCACACACATTACATCACAGTGTAGAAGTCTTGCCTAATCAATTAAGATTTGTAATATAGGAAAAAAAATTATTAAAAAATTTTTTTTGAAAAAATATATGAATTAAAATCACTTGGTTTTACCTTACTTCTCAATGCCGACATATTTCCATTTCTGCATTGTGATACCATTCTCTCTCTCTCTCTCTCTCTATATATATATATATATATATATATATATATATATATATATATATATATATATATATATATATATATATTGGTACAGAAAAATTAGTACAACATTCGTACCGTCGGTTTCAAGCACAGAAAGACTTAGCCATCCGACTCTCTTCAGCTTCTGTTGTCATCTGTTTCAGAAATGTGAACCCACGTGTCACTCTCGTTTGGATGCGTTATTTGCTTAGAGTGTTATGTATGTTTGTTTAAATTTAGTGTAAGGAAGGTTTAATAAGTTTTGAAAAAAGGGGAAGGGTGAAAAGTAACAGCTTAGATTTAAACCGGGGAAGATTTAAAGAGATATAAAAAATTAAAAAATTAAAAAATATTTCTATATAAATCCCGTGAGCCAATATTATGAGTATCGTATATTTGGCCGTTACTGTTTTGGGGCTTAATAATAATTATATATATATATATATATATATATATATATATATATATATATATATATATATATATATATATATATAGTCTAAAGAAGCTTTGAGTCATTTTAAACAAAAAGAAAAAAAAGAAGTAAAATGCAGTTTAAATTCCCAGAGAAACTAACTAAATCCAAGATATTGCAGACTTAACATTCGTTGAAAAATTAATAAATAAAAAATAAGTAAATAAAAAAAATAAAAAGGGATGGGTTAAGTATCTAAGAATGAAACAAAAACAGGAGACCTTAAGCGTCTAATATTAACACGGGGATCCTCAGCTGTTTACCATGTAACTGTTTCGGAGATTTAAAAACAGGACAGTTATAATATTCACGGCTCTCCAATGGTACTGATTATACGACCATTTCCCCAATAATCAAGTGTCGAAATAATATATATATATATATATATATATATATATCAAAACACTCCAAGGAATGGAGATGACCAATAAAGATCAAAATAACACGTACTTAATAAACACACACGACTTTGACCAAGAGAAGTAGAAAAAAAATACAATAAAAATAAAAGATATAAAAATATCAAAACACGTACACACACACATGCGCAAAAACGGCAAACAATAACATTTCCTCAAATGAAAGAACACTCTTTCAAATTGAAAGACATTTCTTCAAATGGATTTACATATCTGATGAGAGCGGACTACCGCTTGAAACGCGTTATATAACATTATAAAATGATAAAATAACAAAATAATAAATAAATGTTGTAAAAAAACTTTTTACAACAAATGCTGGTAGCCTTACTCCTTTATATATATATATATATATATATATATATATATATATATATATATATATATATATATGTGTGTGTGTGTGTGTGTGTGTGTGTGTGTGTGTGTGTGTGTGTGTGTTTATTCAACGGCTCACTTTTTAAAATTAATGCTACAACAAAGTCTTTTGAAATACTATACACATAGTAAAGAGCCAATACCCAAAACACAGTTATTCGTATGCCTAATTTGTATAAATACTTTTTAAACTGCTTATAATAAATTAATGTTTCGGGTTATTAATTTGTAATTTTATTGTCCTTTTCGTAAAATAATTTGCATTGAAATGTATCTGTTTTGAAAAATGTTTTGTAAAAATAATCAAACAAATCTTGGCTTTTGGAATGTAAATGAACTTTCATTACTTATATATATATATATATATATATATATATATATATATATATATATATATATATATATATATATATATATATATATATAGTAAGTAGTAAGCTATGAAAATATATGTATGGTAATTAAGCTACACAGAGGCTCCTGCGTTTCATCCCCACAAAAAAGAAACAGGATATAGGCCACTCTATAGAAAACAGAACAATAGAACAGGATATAGGAAGTAACACTAACCGGATCTTTGTTCGTTGGAAGCCCAACGATTGGCTGAGAGAACAACAAAGAATCTGATTGGTTAACTAGCTAGCCGTGTATATAAAAACACCCGGCAAAAGTAACTCCATGAAGATTCCTCCCGGGATGAAACGCGGGGCCTCTGTGTAGCTTAATTGCAATAAATATATTTTCATAGCTTACTACCTAGCTCTACTCACGTATCGAGCACTGTCGAAGTAAATACTGAAAATTGATATATAAAAAAATGATATCCCCTTATAAAATGTTATGTGGATACATGAAATAGTAATATATATATATATATATATATATATATATATATATATATATATATATATATATATATATATATATAAAATATTTATATATATATAGATATATATATATATACTCACTAGTTTTATTTATGTTAACAGTAATTAATTAAAATGATGAATTACCGAAACTGTTCTTTAAAATATAATGTTCATTGAGTTTCAAGAAAGGTAATTTATATGAAAACTATCAGATTTTTTTATTACAATAGATTTTTTTCATTAAAGTAATTTGTTTAAAACGAATACTTAGAACAAGATTAAAAGCCGTTGCATGACGGGTATTTTTTGGTTTGGGTAACATAAATTTGAGTTATTTCACTAATCAACACAAATGGGTTAAACTATTCGAATCTATCGATCTATTTTTTTCGCCCTTCTTTCGTTTTTCTTTCTTTACCTATTTTTTTTTTTCTTTCCTTCTTTTTTTTCTTTTTTTTCTTTTTTCTTTTTTTCTTTCTTTCCTTCTTTCTTCCTTTCGTTTTTCTTTCTTTACTTATTTTTTTTTGTTCTTTATTTTTTTATTTTTTTAGAGTTATTTTCCTTTCCCTTTTTTATTCTTTCTTTTTTTCTTTCGGTTTTCTTTCTTTACCTATTCTTTCTTTCTTTCCTTCTTTCGTTTTTTCTTTTTTTCTTTCGTTTTTTTTTCTTTCTTTCTTTCTTTCTTTCCTTCTTTTTTCTTTTTTTCTTTCTTTCCTTCTTTCTTTCTTTCTTTTTTTTTCTTTGTTTACCTATTTTTTCTTTTCTTTTCTTCTTTCGTTTTTTTCTTTTTTTCTTTCGTTTTTTTGTCTTTCTTTCTTTCCTTCTTTTTTCTTTTCTCTTTCTTTCCTTCTTTCTTTCTTTTTTCTTTTTTTCTTTCTTTCCTTCTTTCTTTCTTTCTTTCTTTCTTTTTTCTTTGTTTACCTATTTTTTCTTTTCTTTTCTTCTTTCGTTTTTTCTTTTCTTTCTTTCGTTTTTTTCTTTCTTTCTTTCCTTCGTTTTTCTTTTTTTCTTTCTTTCCTTCTTTCTTTCTTTCTTTCTTTTTCTTTGTTTACCTATTTTTTCTTTCTTTTCTGCTTTCGTTTTTTTCTTTTTTTTCTTTCGTTTTTTTTCTTTCTTTTTCCTTCTTTTTTCTTTTCTCTTTCTTTCTTTCTTTTTTTTTCTTTTGTTTCTTTTCTTTTTCTTTTCTTCTTTTTTTCTTTTACTTAAGTTATTTTCTTTTCTCTTATTTATTCTTTCTTTCTTTGGCAAAATGGCCAATATGCTTCCAAATGGGTATCACGGCTGCGTCGATTAATTTGGGTTTAGTTTCAATTTGATTTTCTTTCATACCCCTACCCTACCCCCCCCCCCCAATTCTCCCCCCAATCATCCCCCTCCCCATAAAAACATTATCCTCGTGCATTAAGATCGCCGACCTCACCCCTTGCGCTACTTCCAACGGCACGCTCTCCCAAAAGCCAACCGACCCCTCGCCAACATCAACCTGGCGCGTCAAATCAATTGGCACCATTGATGACGATGGCAAGATCGAAGCGTCTCCGTGCCGATCGGTACACCACCCTCCGTTCCGCACTACCCCCGACCCACGGAGCAGGGTCGGAGGGGAGCAGCGGCACCGGTTGGGGGGGGGGGGCTAGTAGTCGAATAAATTCGGCCGAGCAGAACGGCGGCAAAGAAAAGATAATTTTGAAATTTCACAAGAACTAAAACGGTGATTCAATTAGCAGGCATTCTTCTTGCCATCTTAAACGCAGGCCGGCACCCACCTCCTTTCTCCACGAATACGCAACCGCCACCGCCACCGCCACCGCCACCGCCACCGCCATCAATACGGCACCCGTTTCCCTCGTCTCCAGCAATAATATTTACGCATGACGAATACACTTTATTTTTATTATCAAAGTCAGTTTTATTTTTATTATTAAAATTTTACGATATTATTATTATTATTATTAATAGTAGTAGTAGTAGTAGTAGTAGTAGTAGTAGTAGTAGTAGTAGTACTTTATTATCATTATTATTATTATTATTATTATTATTATTATTATTATTATTATTGGTCCCCCGATTTTATAAATCGGGGACTTATGTTTTGCTCTGAAATTTTGCATGAAGTTGTAACTTTGGTCAGGTTAGAAAGTGACATTCTCCGATTTAAAAAAAAAATCTGGTTAGCCCCCCAGGGGGTCAAAAGGCCCCGAAATGGCAAAAAAATGACTTTTTTGCCCCATAACTTTTCATCCATCCATTCAATTTCTCTGAAACTTGGCCAAAATGTGAAGGCAATTGTTCCTAATAGAAAATAAGAATCGCTGACCTTGGAAAACATCTGGTTCGCGCACCCAGGGGTCCAAAAAAATCCCCCTAAAATAGCAAAAAATGACCCTTGCTCCCATAACGTTTGATCCATCCATTCAATTTTTCTGAAACTTGGCCAAAATGTAGAGGCAATTGTCCTGGATATAAGATGAGCATCCTTGACCTCAGAAAAATTCTGGTTCGCGCCCCCAGGGGGTCAAAGAGGGGTCAAAAATGCCCCAAATTGCCCAAATTTCTTACATTTTACACTCGCCACATCGAATCACATACAGAGGGGGACCACGCACGCGCGGCTTGTTATTACTATCAGGTTGGAAAGAAAATAATGTCGTTTTTGTCCAACACATTTATTTCATCTCAAACATTCACATTAGGGCATTTTTAATCTTTACAATAATTTCCTTCATTTTCTATGACTTCTGTCCAACGATCAACTAGCTTCTTGATGCCTTCTTCAAAAAATGTCTCTGATTTTTGAGAGAAAAACAAATTTAGGTCATTTTTGAGTTGGTCGTCATTTTCATAAATTTTATTGTTTAAGTGATGCTGCAACGACCGGAAAAGATGGTAGTCGGATGGAGCAATGTCAGGTGAATACGGCGAATGAGGCAAAACTTCCCAATTGAAACTCATGACTTTTTCCTGAGTGAGTTTTGCTGTGTGAGGTTTTGCGTTATCATGCTGAAGCACTAAACCCTTCCTATTGAGTAATTGCTGGTCGTTTTTTTTTATAAGGCATTTTTTAGATCATTCAGCTGCGAACAATATTTTACTGCTGTGATTGTTTGATTAGGCTCTAGTAACTCATAATAGATCAGTCCTCTCATGTTCCAACCATAAAGAGAGCATAACCTTCTTTGGGTGTAGTCCTTGTTTTGGAACAGGCTGTGGACTTTGGTTTCGGTCTAACCATTATCTTTTGCGTTGGATATTCTTGTAAAGAACCCATTTTTCATCTCCAGTCACAATTCTTTGCAAAAATGGTTCTCAATGATTCCTGGAAAGCAAAGATGTGCAAACAGTCAATTTTTTATTTCGTTGAGCGTCAGTCAAATCGTGGGGAACCGAGAGTCAAAGTTTAAAAACATTTCCTAACTCGTGAAGGCATGAAATAATTGTGGTATGGGTTGCATTGAATTGTTGAGCTAATTCTCTGCTGGTTAACTTTGGATTGGCCTCCACAGCGTCTTTAATGGCGTCTTTATCAATTGATTTTGGCCTTCCCGAACGTCGCCGTAAAGTCTCCAGAAGAAAATTTTGCAAACCACCGTTGACATTTTCAATCATTCAGAACATTTATCCCATAGACAGTTCCAATATTCCTTGTAGCTTCTGCAGCTGAGTTTCCTTTTTTGATTTCATAGAGCATGCAATGTCTCAGATGCTCCTCACTAATATCCATTTTTTGACGGCTGAGACCGTTAAACTTAATATTTTCCAACTAATTACTATATCTGAAAGGCAAAGCAAGATATTAAGACACGAATTCACCAAAAAATCTACAACTGTGTACAACTTAGGAAGCTGCAAAGTGATGAAGTAAAAATGCGACATTACTTTCTTTCCAACCTAATATTATTAGTACTATTATTATTAGTAGTAGTAGTATTATTAGTATTATTATTATTATTAGTAGTAGTAGTAGTAGTAGTATTAGTATTATTATTATTAGTAGTAGTAGTAGTAGTATTAGTATTATTAGTAGTAGTAGTAGTAGTAGTAGTAGTATTAGTATTATTAGTAGTAGTAGTATTATTAGTATTATTATTATTATTAGTAGTAGTAGTAGTAGTAGTATTATTATTATTATTATTAGTAGTAGTAGTAGTAGTAGTAGTGTGTACCGACTAGGAGTTCTCACGCAGGTCTTCAGTGATTGTTCCCTGGTGTCTGAGTGACAACAAGTCTCACCAGATTTCCAGTACTCTCCACCTCTTTTGATAGCCATTGCACGTGACTTAGCGTTATGGCTACAGCCGCTTACCATTGAGTTCTCGTTGGCAACGACCTTTGGTCTTCTCTGGGATTTGGTTGGCAATAAGCCTCTCCAAGGTTCCAGTATTCTCCGCACTCTTCCAGTGGAGGTCTGGTTAGTGCTCTCACTCCTCACTCTTTCCATCCTCCTAGACCCGTTACAACTATTTTGTGTGGTATCAGCCGAGGCTTGTGCCATCACTTCTTTTGGGGCAGGGGGGGGGGGGGTATTTAATGAAATTTCTTGCAGTTTTTGTTCCTTGGGTTCTTGTGGTGGTGTTATTTCTAAGACTGATTAGTCTTCGTAGCTTATGCGGGTTGGCTTCCGCATTCAAGGATTTTCCTTAAGATTGTAGCTGTTTTCATCATTGCCGTCTGTTGTTCGGTCTCAGTCTTCCCTTTGATTCCAATTTCTCCAAGTCTTTTTTCCAGGTTTTTTGGGGACTGTTCCTAGTGCTCCTACGATTATTGGTATTATATTTACTTTCTTCATGCTCCATAGCCCTTTCAGTTCTCTGGCTAGTTCTGTGTATTTGCTTCGTTTTTCCGTGTCTTTGATCTTCATTCTGTGGTCTGCTGGAACGGCAAACTCTACGATTTGGCAGGATTTTTCTTTCTTGTTGACATCCGGTCTCCTTGCTTGTATGAGTTTATCTGTTTGCACTTCCATATCCCACAAGATTTTGTGATTTTCGTTTTCCAGTACTGTCTCTGGATTATGTATATACCATATGTCTGCGTGTTCGAAATTCAATTGTTTGCATAGTTCCCAGTGAACTGCTTTCCCCACGCAGTCGTGTCTGTTCTTGTATTCTTTTTGGGCTAGTTTGCTGCATTCACTTATTATATGATTTACTGTTTCGTCTCTTTGTCAACACGGTCTGCATTTACTGTTTTCCTATGTTTACCTATTTTAGTTTTAACGTAGTTGGTCGTAATCGCATTGTTTTGTGCAGCCGTCAATAGGGATTCCGTTTCTCTGTTCAAGTGTCCTTTTTCTTAGTCATGGCCAGTGTGTCTCTTCTCTTGCCAGTCTTATGAAAGGTCCAACCTCGTCACGTATTTGAATTTTTTTTCTGGCCTAAGATAGGATACGTTTTAGAAAGGCCTCGTATATATATATATATATATATATATATATATATATATATATATATATATATATATATATATATATATAAATATATATATATATATATATATATCTACCTCCCACAAGGTAAGATGTGACACAAGGTCTGGAAAGTGGGATTAGAAAAACCAGCACTCGAGAAGTTGAGCACTCTGGTCATTAAAAATTGCCTGGGCAGCCCCGTCAGCATTCCCCGGTAGGGGCGCCCCAGGCAGTAAGCAATAAACTTACTCCTCCCCAAAGAGGGGAGGCAAAGCCTGGGAGGGTGGACCTCCTAGAACTGCACAGGACAAACCCACAAACCGGCGGAATCAAGACCCGGAGGCCAAGACGACACCGGTCTATAGGGTCTAGTATCCATCGGAACAGATACTACACTTTGATCCCAGCCAAAAGGCCTATCGCCTTTACACTAAGTTTATTCGAATTTTTGAGGAAACTGTTCAGTCTTACTACGATCTCATCATTTACTCGAGTAAGTTGGGAACCGACGGACAGGCAAACTGCTCAATGGACATTGAATAGACGTAAAATCAAAACTGCATCTCATCATAATATAATACCAGAAATCAGATGGCAACATAAAAGGTTGTTTTTTATTTACTTTTCTGTTGAGATAAAAAATAGAGTTTGCACCAAACAGGAAGTGACATCATCACCGTGAGAAACGTGGCCATTTGTAAACTATAACGATCGCCGGATTTTACAATTCTGTTCTTTGCTCTTATTTTTCCAACCAATTCTTTGAGGATGAATTCTTTGAGAAAATATTGGTGAGTCTAACTTTATAATATTCTGTTCGTTTTTAATTAACTTCAGATACAATCTGTATAATTTCTAGCAAGAAGAAATGCGATGAAATGCACTTTGACCCAAGATGTCTCAGCGTCCATCTTTGCTAAAAAAAAAATTGGGTATATGTTACGACGCTCAGCAGAGGCGCGAACGGGGTCCAAAAAAAGAACGAGAAAGGGTTTAAAAACATAAATTTGCAACAAGTGAAGTTGACCTACGACGAGAATAGATATTTTTTCTACTTACCTATGTAATTTGTTTTTATTTTTACGTATTATAAATGGGTTTTCATTAGATGTAAAAAAAAAAAAATTTCTTGTTTTTTTTCCCACCGTTTTCACAAAATTCAATATGGCCGCTCCAGGTGCATTCGTTAGTAACCCCCCCCCCCAAATCGGCCATTTTTCCCCCCAAGTTCCGGTGACAAAACTATTGATTTCTAATAAATAGCGGTTGTAACGGTCTAAAAATACAAACAAATGCCACAGGCAAGTTAGAAAATAACTTTTACAGCCTACAGTTACTTTTATTTGTTGTATATTTGTTTTTTTTAGCGTTTTTACTCTGCTGAGCGTCGTAAAAGATTCCCAAAAAATTATTATTTACTTTATTTCTCGCATCACCTGAGGAATTTAAGTTTTAGAAATTAATAAATATTGCCATATCATTAATATTAGATTTCTATTTCAGTCACCTAAAGTGAAATAGGTTTTAGTATTACTCTCAAACAAATTATTTTTTTATTTAAACCATGTTTTAGTAAAAAAGAAAAAAAAAAAAAAAAAAAAAAACATTAAAAAACTAAAGTATAGCGAATTCCATCGTACATGGGGAAACACCGAAATAAAATGTCGTCAAAAAAAAAGTTGAGGGTGAAATTGTACTTTAACGGTCCTGTAAACTATTAATTGACTATTAACGGTTCCGTTATATTCACGTTGCACGAACCTTTTCGTCTTTATTTTTATTATTCATTTTTCGTATTGCCATCCGGACTTAGCGTTAATAACAAGGTTAAAGAAAGGACATATGTTTTTTATGACTTTAAAGTTGAAATTAAATGTTATTCTTGTTTCAATTGATCTCAAAATCAGGTCTTAGTTGCTATGACAAACAATATGTTGTATAGTTAATATTCCTGATCAAACTTTAGTATAAAAAATATTAATCTTAAAAGTCATAAAAAGCAAGGTCCTTCCTTAACCCTATCACTAACCTTAAGGTCGAGTGTAAATCGAAAAATGAATTTCTTCAAATTTCTCATTGTCTGTGGGTTTTTTGTTATGTTGTCGGTCGGCCATTTTGTTCCGTTAAAAGCTCAATTTCACCCAACTCTAGAGCGTGGCTAAGAAGCTCATAACTTTCGGTGCTTTTCCAGTTTAGCGGATACTTTAAATAAAACAAACTGAGGAATATCTGTTTGATGTACGTACCTTTCATGGGCTGAATATTTCCTATACGTAAATTAATCAAGTAGTTTTTATTTTATAAAAGAAAAACTAATTTTAACGAATAGCGTGGAAATACGTCCTCCATTACGACTTTCAAGGGAGATAACCGAAATTCATAATAAGCCGTAATGGAGGGCGTATTTCCACGTTATTCGTTAATCGGTAAAATGTAATTTTCTTTTATAAGATAAAAATTACTTGATTAATTTCCGTGCTTTTTGGTATAGGATATATTCAGCCCGTGACACGTACGTACATCAGATATTCCTCAGTTTTTTTTATTTATTTTTTTCGAAATGACCCGCTAAACTGGAAAAGCACCTAACTTTCTATTAAATACAGAGAATCTTAAGGGGGGGGGGGGGTTAAACAAAAAAAAACAAAAAAACACTTTTTTATAAAAAAGATGGGTTCTTGTATAGAATAGACATCCAAGAATTTAACGAAGATACTCGACTTTTGACGACAAATTCCGGATTTGTCCGAGATATGCAGACGATAAATGTCGGGCTCCTTTTCAATATTTTTCAATCCTAACAAAAAAAAACTGTGCTTTCCTTGCTCACTTACGAGGAACGGTTTCCGGGGCTGAACTTACTTACTCTTGGGACTACTTGTTCAGATAAAAAAAAAAAATTAACGGAGATTCCCGAGTTTTGACGGCAAATTAAAAGATTTGTCTGAGATATGCAGACGATGAATTGTGGAGATAAATATTGGTACGTGTTCGTCTTTTACCATAGTCCGTTTTTCACAACTTTTTACTGTTACTTTTGTTCTTTTTTCGGTGTACATTTATCTATCAGGCTGCTAGAGAATTCCGGGATTTTTTGAAAAATTTTTCAAATATTTTACATTTTAGGAGGGGGGATCAGTTTCCAATGTAAATTCAACGTAGACTGATCCCCCTCTTTTTGAACATCTCAATTTAAAAAAAAATCTTTTTCGGTGTACAATTACCTATCATGTCGATAGAGAATTCCGGGGTTTTTGGAAAAAAAATTCAAAAAATTTGGAAAAGCCGACCCCTTCGCCAGTTTACTTTCGCAGATTTTTGATTTGTACCCGTTTTCAGAAAAATAACATCACCCCCCCCCCACACACACACACACACACACACCCTCTTCTTCTTCCTTTTCTTTTTCTCCTCTTTCTTCTATTTCTCAACATGGTAAACATGAAGTTTTGGTGACAGTTCTTTTTTGAAAAAGCGATATTCAGGAGTTCGAGAAAATTGTCTGTTTTTTTTTTTAAAAGATTATGACATGCTGAATGTATTCAACTTACAAATCAATTCAATATTACTTATCAAATAGGAAACACACCTTTTTAATTAGTAAATATGCTAGTATTATCAGCTTATTTCCAAGATGACGACTGGATAGACGGTAGTGGCCAAAAACGGGAATGGCAAACCAGAAGAATCTCCGATTCAAAGTCCGCAGCAAACAGTATCCGATCAGATTTAGTTCCTGATATTAAACTTCATCCGTAATATAACTTTCAACGAGAGTTTCAGTTTCTCAAATTTATTAATTTATCAAATTGTTAGGTGAAAGTACAGAATAGTTAACAAAACTTAATTTGCCTAATTTTTTGTGTACAGTCTTCTTTTAAGCTACCACGTAAGTACGTTGAGAGGTAAATTTGAAATTAGTCCAAAAATAATTTTTGGGTTTACTTACTCATTTGTAAGGTCGGAAAATAGCAGACGCTTCATTGACGTCATAGTTGTCCGCCATTTTAGGTGGGAAACGACAAATTTATAAATACGAGTATATTGAGTCTGACAGGCGTAAGTTTGAAATGGTATTTTGTTGGTCTGTCAAGCGTAAGTTTGAAATGGTATTTCCCCCCGTAAAACGCGCAGATTGAAGTGCCGCATCTTAAATATGGATCCGTTTATTTGTTTGGTTTTTTAATTGCCATGTTTTGAAACCGATAAATCCCAAACGAAATGCAAAGCACTGTAAAAGATTTTTCTCGAATTTGTCGGTTTCAAATGAATTTTTATCTTTTTAAAAAAGATGTTAAATGATTAAGAATATGAAAAATGAGGTGCAGAGGCGGAAGTCTCCGCCCTTAAAGTGCCTCTGCGATTTAAATCTTGAAAGATTACGGAAGCCATTGCGAACAAAATATGGCCGCTCAAACTTCCATCGCATCCCGAATGACCAAACATTGATGCCCATAATCTGTCTGGTCACTACCTCCCCCATCTCCCCAACACCCCCCCCCCTACATGCTTATCTGTGATTTGAACCCGGTGACCCTGGCTTATCAATTGAAGCTTTATTTCACTTCTAATCCCGTTAGGTGAAGGCGGCAAAACGATCGCCGTGTTTGTGATAAGTCGAATGGAAGCCATTATTCTTTTTTTAAAAACATTTTAAATTGCCTTTGTTTAAACTTCAATCGATGACGTCACTTCCGTCGTGTGAGTTGCTGTTTTATCCGATTCTTAAATCTGAGTTGACAAACAGTTTGGTCGATTTTAGTGGCCGGTTAGTAAAGTGTGTGGGTGTGGGTGTGAGTGAGTGAGTGAGTGAGTGACAGTGACAGACATAAAAAGCACACGTTTACAAAGCTTACCCCTTTCTAAAATATGCATTAGTGAATCTTTTCCTTTTAATGCCCGCCACTGATGGAAATGTTATTAGCACACTGCTCATCATCCCTACATCTTTCTCTTTAAATGAGAAGGTAATGCCTAGGAGGATGGTATCTTGGCAACAGAACAGATACTACACTACATCCTCAAATGAAGAGATAATTCCTGGGAGGATGTTCTCATGACAACATAACATATACTATACTGCTCCCCTTAAAGGGGGTACTACCTTGAAGAACGGTATCATAAGGAACGAACAGATGTAACCATGGAACGATCACGTGACTGGCATTAAACGGAAAATACCCTAATATAGATTAAGAATCAAATGTTCAACTTATAATCATTTGGTTCAATTTTTTGAAAAGGTGAATGATTTCCAACGAAATATAAATTAAAACGAAAGTTTTTGAAAAAAGTAGGTTTTGTTTGTTTAAATCCGTATGAATAAACTAAAGTATCTATATGTCCACATTAAACACCGAAACTACTGAATAGATTTCATCCAAATTTGGTATAACATAGTGTGTCAAAGGTTATGTAAATTTTATTAGGCTTAACCTTGAAGGTCCCCAATCATCAACGTCTTCAATACTGCTTCCTTCCCTGTTGATACCCTTGAGCTAGAAAAAAAAAATCACACGGAGCAAGACAGGAGTATAAGGAGGGTGTTCGAGTGTGTTGATATATATATATATATATATATATATATATATATATATATATATATATATATATATATATTTGTTAAATTTATTTGAATCATTATTCGTTGTTCATTGTTCGTCCTTGGTGTTCAGAGCTGGGCGACCTGAAAATAGCTGGAAACAAAGGCATATGAAAGAAAATGCAAAGTACGCCAAGATTGGGTATATACTTCTAAGATATGAGATAACACAATGCGCTCATCCCTCTTGCACCCATAGCTCACACAGCACACCCAGTCTCGTTACTTTTTAACTGACCTCGCATAGTATATATATATATATATATATATATATATATATATATATATGATAAGTGAAAGAAGAGTGATAAACATGTACGAATGTCCAGATTTATTTCAAACTTCGATTTTTCAATGCAAGGTATATTCTGTAATAAAATTATGTTTATTATTCTTTCCTTAAGCCAAGACTTTTCAAAGATCGAAATCTCATCATCAGAATAATTATACAGATAGATAAGTTGGCAGTGGAAAAGCCAAAATTCAACATTTGAAAAAATATTATTAAAAATATGTTTTTTTTCACTTTCCATTTCTTAATATTTTTTCAAATCGTCTTCGTTTAATTTTTTAAGGCTCACCAGAAAAAATTAGTCAAGGGGAGGGGGGCGACAATAGAGCTATTTTTTTCCATCAACCTTTGGTGTGAAACTCTAACTAAAATACACTTTTTTGCATTCGACAAAAAAGGATCCAAACCAAATTGAATCAGAAGACCTGAAATAAATAGTGCTCGATATCATATCGGATAGAGCTATATCAATAATAAATGATAATAAAATGCACTTGATCTATCTTTTGTTCTTCCACCTCTCACACAGCTCACACACACGCACATCTGGTGCTACCAGATCAGGCTGTCTGAAGATATCGGCTTCCTTACCCAAAATGTACCAAACATTGATGTCTTTTTTTCTCTTTGCAAAACTCAATCATGTTCTGCAAAACCAAAAACAAAACAAAAACAACAATTTCCCTCCCTCTCCCTCCCCCTTCCCTCCCCTCTCCCTCCCCCTTCCCTCCCCTCCCCTTCCCTCCCCTCTCCCTCCCCCTTCCCTCCCCTCTCTAAAACTTTTACCAAAATGACCCGATTCGGCATTAAATAAGCCGAAAAGAGTTGATATGTCGTAAAACAAAATGACCATCAAACACACGCACGCACTCTCTCTCTCTTTCTCTCTCTCTTTCTCTCTCTCTTTCTCTCACTCTTTCTCTCTCTCTCTTTCTCTCTCTCTCTTTCTCTCTCTCTCTTTCTCTCTCTCTCTCTCTCTCTTTCTCTTTCTCTTTCTCTTTCTCTCTCTCTCTCTCTTTCTCTTTCTCTCTCTCTCTCTCTCACTCTTTCTCTCTCTCTCTCTCTCTCTCACTCTTTCACTCCCTCACTCTTTCACTCCCTCACTCTTTCACTCTTTCACTCTCTCACTCTCTCACTCTTTCACTCTTTCACTCTCTCACTCTTTCACTCTTTCTCTTTCTCTTTCTCTTTCTCCCTTTTCTATTTATCAAACTATAGTCTCATTTTCTTTCCTTTTTTTCTATTAATGGGCTTTCAGCAATCGTTTCTAATCGAAGCGTTGATTCTTAGACAATTCGATTTGTGGGGCACCGACCTTCTCCCTCTTCCCTCCCACCCCCTCCTTAACCCATCCGGATCTCTGGAGGACATCATCACTTCATCGCCCCCCCCCCTCTCGCCTTCTAACTGTCTCTCCTTCTCCCTTCATAATTAAACCAATGCAATGAGCCGACCTAAACAAGCAACAATCAAACGAATGTCTCCACACCACCCTCCTTCCCCCCCCTCCTCGTTCTAGTATCAATATTTATTCTTCGCTGGTTTCTTTCCACTTCCGTTCCGTTTCATTTCTCCCCTTTTTACAAGTCCAGTTTTTTTAAGAATCCCCATTCATCTCGCTTCTAATTTGTTTATTAATTTTTCAACTTATCAAACGCCGCCGGCCATTAATTCCGTAAAGATCTTCACTTTTTTACTTTTTGTTTACGCGCTCGCATTTTTTTAGGGGAAACTTCGTCACGTTTCAGTTTCAATTAGAATTTGCATCGCAAAACGCGCGTAGATTTAATGGGCGCATCTTGATTTAGATACGTCCGAGCGTCTAAAACAGAAGGCTCTGTCTGTCCGTGTGCTTCATTATGAAGTAGGATTTCATCTTTAAACGCGTAGATTGAATGGGCGTATCTTAAAATATTTGGAGTTCTTTGGGGAGGGGACATCTTCGAATTTTCTTTTCTTTTTTGTTTTGTTTTTTCTCCTTTTCTTTTTTGTCTTTCCTTTTTTTCTGTTTAACTTTATTTTTTATTTTTTAATTTTATTATTTTTTCATTTTCATTTTTTCATATTTTCTTCATTTTCATTTTTTCATATTTTCTTCATTTTCATTTTTTTCATATTTTTTTCATTTTCATTTTTTCATATTTTTTCATTTTCATTTTTTTAATTTTCATTTTTAAAATTGTTATTTTCATTTAAAAAATTTTTTTAATTTTCATATTTTTAATTTTTTTAATTTTCATATTTTAATTTTAATATTTTAATTTTCATATTTAAATTTTCAGTTTTTAAATTTTCTTTTTTTAAATTTTCTTTTTTTAAATTTTCTTTTTTTTGTTCGTTTTCTTTTTTTTTGTTCGTTTTCTTTTTTTTGTTCGTTTTCTTTTTTTTTTGTTCGTTTTCTTTTTTTTTGTTCGTTTTCTTTTTTTTTGTTCGTTTTCTTTTTTTTTGTTCGTTTTCTTTTTCATTCAACTGATCTCCATCTTTTATTTTTCCTTTGTCCATCAACTTATCTTCACTTCTTGGATTTAACTTTTGTCTTCCCATTTTTTTCTTCTGATTTTCGTTTTTATCATTTCTTTTGATTTCTTCGTGAAGGCCATCTTTAATGGCGTTCCACTCAATCTAATATTTTTTTCTTTCGAACGCTTCGTTGACTTTTCTTTTAATGCAAACAATTACTTTTGTCTGTAGACATTTTGAAACACACATAGATTACAATAACTGCATTCAAAATGATATTTAAACTCGCAATCTTCAAATACATTTCTGCCAAACAATCCATTTACCAATTTATTGACAAAAGCGACGAATGCTGAGAGACTCGCATCCGATCTGTGTCCGATCTTCGTTTTAACATAGTTCACCCCAAACAAGGCAGGCCACCACTGTAGACGTTAGAAGCTACTGAGAATTAGGGGGTAGGTTTAGGGTGTCATCCTAAGTGTGGAGCTGTGCAGCGAGAAGTCTGTTTACATTAGTTTTAAATTTCTGCATGTCAGTACAGTCAGGGAAACAGGGAGAAGGGAGGGAGTTCCAGAGGTCACTTATAAGTTAATAAACGTTATTTGTCGATTTATTAAAAGAAACAACTAATTGTACTTAACCTTAACCTTAACCGTTACGGAACGGGCAACACTTTACTTATTTACAACACTTTACTTACGGGCAACACTCTTCTTTTTCTTCTCTTTCTCCTTCCCCCTTTCCTCCCCTTTCCTCTTTTTCTTCTTTCTCCTTCCCCCCCTTTCCTCTTTTTCTTCTCTTTCTCCTTCCCCCTTTCCTCCCCTTTCCTCTTTTTCTTCTCTGTCTCCTTCCCCCTTTCCTCCCCTTTCCTCTTTTTCTTCTCTTTCTCCTTCCCCCTTTCCCCCCCTTTCCTCTTTTTCTTCTCTTTCTCCTTCCCCCTTTCCTCCCCTTTCCTCTTTTTCTTCTTTCTCCTTCCCCCTTCCCTTTTCTCTTTTTCTTCTTTCTCCTTCCCCCTTTCCTCCCCTTTCCTCTTTTTCTTCTTTCTCCTTCCCCCTTCCCTTTCCTCTTTTTCTTCTTTCTTCTTCCCCTTTCCTCCCCTTTCTTCTTCCTCTTCTTCTTTTTTTACTTTTTATTCTTCCCCCTTTCCTCTTTTTCTTCTTCTTCCTTTCCTCCTCTTTTTCCTCTTCCCCTTTTCCTTCCACTTCTTCTTATAACCTCTCCTTCATCCTCTTCTTCCCTCCATCCCTCTATCCCTTTTCTTCCTCTACTTTGACTCTCCTCTCCCTCTTTTTCCCCCTTTCAACATCTTATTTAATCGCCCCTTTTTCTTTGCACTTTTGTCATCGGATTTTTTATCAACTCATTACACCCCTTCCCATCTTTTAATTCGACAATCGTTTCATTTAGTTTCCCGACCCGAAATTAATGTTCCTCCATCTTTTTTGTTTGTTGTTTATATATTTATCGTTTTGCTTTTAATCTTTTTCTTTCCTTCACGTCCTTGCAATTCTATAAAAGTTATTTCCTATCGGTCGATCTGTCACGCTTAGATTTATTTCAGTAAATCTTAAGATTAAAAACACCCGACGGTCAAATTTCATCAAAAAATCGTGTGACCCCTTTTGACCCTTGTCACGTGCCTAATATTTGGGTTGTATTGATTCGAAAGTTTTAAAGTTATTTTTAAAATGCGATTCTCTTAGGTCTGTCACGCCAAAGTTTGAAATGTAATTTGCATCGTTAAGCGCGCAGGTTGAATGGACGCATCTTAAGAATGGATCTGTTGTTGTTTAACTTAAACGAGAAGAACAAATCTCTCAAATTCGATTATTTTGTCGTCAATCGTGTCATCGTATCCGTTCCTCCAGTCTCCCTCTATCGTCAACCGAAAAGGGAAGAAAAGAAATTGTCTTTCATCATCGATTTCGAATCATCATCATCAGCAGCAGCAGCATCATCATTAATTCTGGATCAGCATCGTCAATTTCGAATCATCATCAGCAGCATCATCGATTTTGAATCAGCATCATCGATTTCGAATCAGCATCATCGATTTCGAATCAGCATCATCATCATCAATTTCGAATCATCATCATCATCATCATCAATTTCGAATCATCATCATCATCATCAATTTTGAATCATCAACATAATCATCATCAATTTCTAATCATTATCATGATGATCATCATCAATTTCGAATGAGCCATCACACATTTTGTGATGATAAATAAACTTAGTGCTTACTTTTTAACGAGTGTTATATCCCCCCCCCCCCATTTTTATTCCATATTAGTTTAAAATGTTAAATGCCGACTTTTCGAAAAATACGTATTTAAGTTTTTTTTTTACTTTAATGTTTTCTACTGAACGTCAGATTCCAGTGATCCCATAATTATAGGCACGACTGTCTCTTAAGACTTTTTAGTTTTTATCAATTTTCTACTTCACCCCGCACACCCTTCATTATCACAGACACAAATTATTTACCGAATTCGCCCATGCCATCTTAAATGATTGCATCCCTATTTTTATTTTCATTGTTCCTCGGCTTAATCTATAACATTAATAATTAATGTCACTTGTAAAAAACAGTTTTGTTTAAAAAAAAATATATTTTTTTTAATACTATTGCTTCAGTCTGCTGCTGCTTGTTTCGTTATTGGATAAATCAGACTTCTGCAGAGAGTCCACGACGATCGTGCCCCAGGATTGTCTGATCTTCTCGTCGGTCGTAGCTTTTCGTTATACTGACAAGATTGCAGGTTCACCCCCACCCCAAGCACCGAGAGTAGCAACGCTCGGCGGTTGCATACGAAGTCAGGGAAGGTTTGACCCACAACACAAACGAGCGTCGGTTACACCTGCGTAGAAGAAACGTTTTTATCCTCATGTATATGCGGTTCTGAACCTGAAACGTCCTTATTTACTACAAACGTAGAAGCAGATACGACCAGAAGACGACTGATCCTGATGTTGACGCCTGGATTTTCACCAAGGCTCTATTAGCCGGGTTGCGGTTCTAGCTTTTAATTTTATCATTTTATCTGTTTATTAAATATAACAAAAATAATACTCACTTCATCCTTGTATATAACAACACGTGTGACTTATTTTCTCCCCTCTGCCGACGGTACACGTGCATCGCTTCATACGTATAACCCCTTCATCTCGTTACATATTCCTTTGTCCACGAACAAAGAGAGTATTATTGATCTTATAATGGTGATTTGGTGTCTGTCTATATCTGAAAGCACGTCACAATTCCGCGAAATTTCTGTCTTCTTATTAACTATAATATTATTTTTAAATTTCAGTAATTAAGAAATAATGTATTCTGCAGATATTTTGCAGGAAGTTAAAGGTGGTAAATATACACAGGAGTCAAGGGGGGGAGGGGGGTCTTTAGAATAAAATGTACCTTCCACATAAATAAAAGTGAATGTGTGTGTCCGTGTTCGCAAAAAAAAAATCCGACAATTATTTAAAATAGTGCTGAATTGGCAGCGATAACCAATATGTTCACAACAGCTATGTCACGAGTATATATATATTACACGATATTGACATAAAAAATTTTTTGGCTCACGGCAAATGAAACGGACGGTAAAAAATACATCTCACAGAAATGTTATGTTCTTTGGAAATGTGAAAAAATTAAAATTAAAATAAAACAAATAAAAACATGGTTATGCTCTGTTGTTACTGGTTGACAATCATCGAGCTGAATCTTTTAAAGAGATTGATAATTAAAAGGCACTGATAGTATAATATATATTGTCATAATTATATATATATATATATATATATATATATATATATATATATATATAATTATATATTGAACTTCTCACTACAAAATGATAGTTAAGTAATTCCCTTTGGTTTGAGTGAAAAAAGAAAACATAAAAAAAGGTAATAATTAACTTAATATTGTTGCATTTTTTTCTTCAGCCTGATTGTGGCAAATGTACACTGATGAAACCTTTTCGTAAGTGTTTATGCTATTAAGTATATTTTTGAAACGGGCAGAAACAATTGTCTGACAATAAAATGTTTGTGGATGAAATCTGGAATATTTTCTGAAAAATTATTATGTTGCATAGCCCCTCTCCTGTTTGGACCGCGGCAGTACGCGTTCGTCTACTCGTCGTGTAGAGGGTCGCCATCTTCCTTCCTGCCGAATCACGTCGTCCGTCGTCTAGTGGATGAATTCTTTCTTCTCTGCCGTCGTCTGCTGTCTGCAATAAAAGCCATGATGCACTCCGAAGACAAACTCTTCTGTTGAATTCAATTCATTTATTACAAGCGTTGTTATTTCAACTGGGGCTACGTCGAGAGAGAGAGAACAATCACTACTTTATCGTAATTAGTTATTAATGTTTTATTAACTATTCGTAGAGAGGAGGGGAAGGATTCTCGGGCTTGTCTTCCCTGAAGGAAAATATTCCTTATTGGTCTCCCGATTTATAAAATCGGGGGACTTATGTTTTGAGGCATGTCCGTCCGTCCGTCCGGATTTTTCTCCGCAACCATCCATTGAATTTCTCTTAAATTTTGCATGAAGTTGTAACTTTTGTCAGGTTAAAAAGTGACATTCTCCGATTTTTGAAAAAAATCTTGTTAGCCCCCGCCCCAGGGGGTCAAAAGGGTCCAAAATGGCAAAAAAATGACATTTTCTGCCCCATAACTTTTCATCCGTCCATTCAATTTCTATGAAACTTGGCCAAAATGTGGAGGCAATTGTTCCTAATAGAAAATAAGTATCGTTGAACTTGGAAAAAATCTGGTTCGCGACCCCAGGGGATCAAAAGCCCCCCAAATGGCAAAAAATGACCCTTTCTCCGATAACGTTTGATCCATCCATTCAATTTTTCTGAAACTTGGCCAAAATGTTGAGGCAATTGTTGTGGATTGCCAAATTTGCCGTGGCCGGCCACGTCTGCATTCCCCGTTACGCGCGCTTCGGACGAAGGTCGGTTTCGCATGGAGAATCCAGCTCCCTCAAAAAAGTTGGCACTTTGGATGATTGCAAAAATTTGCCGCGATCGGCACCGTCGGTATTCCCCGGTAAGAGCGCCTCAGGCGAATGTCGATCTCACGTGTGTAATTCAACTCTCCCGAAAAAGAAGGTACTCTGGATGATTGCAAAATTTGCCGCGACTGAAGATTAAGCAATCCCTCCTCACAAAGGAGGTAATGCCTGGAAGGATCAAGCGAAACGAAATTGTCCAAATCTCTAGCAATAAATAGGAAGACAATGAAGTTTCGACACAAACAGCAACACTAAGAAAAGGCGGGAGGGTGGGGCTTGTAGCGGTGAGGGGTGGCGGGAGATGTTTGTGTCCCCTTCGCGAGAAGATTTGGCTAATTAAACGTTTCTGTATCTTTCCTCTTTCTCCTCCACCCCCCCCCCCCAATCTACTATTTCTGTCCTTCAGCATATCCCCCCCCCCCCATAAAATACACACGCACACATCAGCGGGGGGAGTCTGGCGTAACATAGATAGGGGGGAGGGCGCGCAAATGGTGAAGTGCACGTGGCCCGTGTTCGGTCGAAAAAGAGTCGAACAATCGCGAGTGTGTCTGCATGCGCACACGTTAGGGGTTCGAAACCCGACTGAGCCGCACCACAAGTGCAAAGTTGGGTTTTTTTTTGGGGGGGGGGGTTACTTCGTTTAAACAAAAACATCTAATCACATTTTTTTTTTTTAAATCGATTGATCAAAATTGAATTGATTGAAACTAAATTTTCGTTCAAAGACAATCGCGTCCTTGATGACCAAAATAAAAAAAAAAATAATGTTTAGATGTAATCAGTTTTAATCATTGTGACTAATTTCGTTTCTTTTTACTTTTCGTTTAAATTTTATCGATACAAAAAACAACTAATAAATGCAGACCCTTTTCTTAAAACTGCCGACATCTTTGAAAAAAAAAAAAAAGACCACGACACGTGACGTGATCCAGTTCGCCATAAGAATCACAAATAATCGACATATGGAATTTCTTTTAAAGACGAAATTGTCTATTGTCAAAGTTTAAATGCCATATTGGCTCATAGATATTATTAACTAACTGGTCTACCCGCGGTTAGGGGTTAGGGTTTCAGTGTACCCATAAACTTTAAACGACAAGACTTTAGTAAATGAAATCATTTTAAATGTCATAAATTCATAAAATAATTTTGAAGAAAAAAGTTAAAAGCTTTTTTCTTATTTAAACACCGAGTTTTGTTTTCGGGGCTCAAAATCTCCGCAAGAGGGTCTGGTTTGCTTAAACACTCGACTCGGAATGAGTTATGGTTCCCTTCACCTCTCGAGCGCTGGCTTTTAACCCCACTTGCTCGACCCGATCTTGGGTCACATCTTACTTGTGGGAGTAAGATAAAACTGGCCTTGTGCCTAACTCCGCGAGGAGTAAATAAATATGGTTCCCTTCTTGGCCTTTTGGCTAAGATCAAAGTGTAGTATCTGTTCCGATGGATACTGCACGCCTGTCCTGTGCAGTTCTAGGAGGTCCACCCTCCCAGGCTTTGCCTCCCCTCTTTGGGGAGGAGTAAGTTTATTGCTTACTGTCTGAGGCGCCCCTACCAGGGAATGCTGACGGGGCTGCACAGGCAATTTTTAAATGGCCAGAGTGCTCACCTCTCGAGCGCTGGCTTTTCAAACCCCACTTTCTCGACCCGATCTTGGGTCACATCTTACTTGTAGGAGTAAGATAAAACTGGCCTTGTGCCTAACTCCTGGGGAGGAGTAAATAAAATCCCTTTAGTCGTAGGAGACCACTCTCCTATGAATTGCCAGAAGTTAAAAAGATCCCTGCTGCGTAAGATGGTTGATGAAGTAGACAAATTTTCTCAGGAACAAAACATTTTAAAAGAAGCTCTCCAAATGATTGTAGACGAGTGTCATCGTATTTGGCATACTCCAAACAATCCTACTGGTAGTGCTTGTAAAACCAATGTACCCTACCCTGCCGCCTCACCATGCATCTTGTAAACTCTAACTCAATTTACTTTGTCTTTTTTCACACACACATGTATACATATATATTTTCCCATAGTCCGTTTTTCACAACTTTTTACTGACCATTTATTTTCTTTTTTCGGTGTACACTTACCTATCAGGCTGCTAGCGAATTCCGGAATTTTGGGAAATATTTTTCAAATATTTTACATTTTAGGAGGGGGATCAGTTTCCAATGTAAATTCAACGTAGACTGATCCCCCTCTTTTAATTGTCCCGTAAGAACAAACAACACATGCAACATGGTCAAAACTGATCCCCCTTCTAAAATCTCAAAAATTTGAAAAATATTCCCCAAAACCCGGAGTTCTCTCGCGACATAAGTAATTATAAACAGAAGAATTTTAAAAATTTGAGATGGTCAAAAAGAGGGGGATCAGTCTACGTTGAATTTACATTGGAAACTGATCCCCCTCCTAAAATGTAAAATATTTGATTTTTATTTACAAAAAAACGCAATTCCCTATCGACATGATAGGTAATTGTACACCGAAAATATATTTTTTTTAAATTGAGATGGTCAAAAAGAGGGGGATCAGTTTATGTTGAATTTACAT